>APFE030483929.1:0-16860 GCA_000404065.3 Pinus taeda | reverse complement strand
AACTATGGTTTTCTATTTGGGTTGGGTTTTGTATACAGGTCTACCCTTGGGATCCTAGAACCCGAGCGGATGGTGTCTGTTATAGTCTCCACACCATTTTTGGTCTTAGGTTGTCCTCGCATCTTCGGAAGCTTTGGGTTCCTCCCTCTGGTGCGTGGGGTAAGGTCTCTGTGTCTCTCACATCCTTGGCATGTTTATTTTGTTGCAAGGTTTTATCTCTATGTGTTGTTGAACGCTCTGTTGTGGCCTAAGTGTTCACAGCTCCTCCCGGTGTACAATGGCGTGAATGTGATACCTTGACATTTGGTAAGTTCGGTAGGTGGTCTTGGAGTCTATTTTGGGTTGAAGTCACTAAAATTACTCTTCTTCTCAACTGGGGTTGAGTTTTCTGTTCTAGTAAATTCCTTGGGTCGTAGGTGGGGCCTTTCTCTTCCAACTCTTGGTTTGGGTGTACTCTTTCCCGTCTTGTTCCATTACACACTTTGTCGGTCTTCAGGTATCTTCTTAGTTAGGGCAGCAATTCCATGGTCTTTGGTTTTGTATTGTTTCTTGCAGGTCCAACGACAAACTCTTCTTGGTCTTCACCCTCAGTCGGTCATCAACCTCTGTCAATTTCGACATGCCCCGCCAACAGGGCCGACCCCCTCGAGGGAGGGACCAACATGCCCAGGATGATCGCCCCGAGCCTGGCCACAACTCGTCCTCCACTAACTCAGGTAGCCAGGAGACAGAGGGTGGATAAGTTATTCCTCCATCTCACTCTCCAGGCCACATTGAGGCCCTTGCTTCTATGGAGTCCATTGCTGAGCAGCTACAACACATCCAAATTTATTTGGACATCCTTAGGGACCACAGTCACTGTCACACCAATGATCACCTTTGTAGCTTGGAAGAGCAAGTGGAACACATTGATTTCCACATTCATGATCATGTTGGTTACTTTGCAGCTCCCCCCGTACTTCCCTGCCACCCCTCTCCTTGATATGTTTGTATAAGTTCTAGTCTCCTTTTTGGTTATTCCTAGTATGCTACAATTTCAATACCTTATGAAAATAATGTATGTCAAGTGTCCTTTTTGGTATCCTCCAGTTCCCAATCTCAAAAATTTTGGTCAGAATGAGAGTGCAGGGACTCTTGAGACTGATTTTGTATGCAATGCTATTATGAAAATCTAATGAAAGCTTTTTGATCGACAAAAAAAAAAACTAACCAAATATTATATTTTTTATTTCCTTTATTATAATATATATTATATAATAATATACATTTTAAATTTAGAGAGTATTTCATTTTTATTTTAAAAAGAACACGTGTAAAATTCATGTTGAACATAAATGGAATCATAGATCACCCTCATATTGGGTTGTATAATGAGCTTCTAAGCATAATAATACCAAAAATAACAAATCATGAAATCATAAATCTTAGTTTAGATTATCTTGAATTAAATCTTCTTTTAAATTAAATCATAAATCTTACTTTGGATTATTTGGAAAGTATACATTTTAACTATTGTGATAGGGCTTGGCATTCACTATTTGAAATTAAGAAAAAAAAACTCCAGTTATGTGTTATAACCATCATTTGAATAGTTATACAAATTTGTTATATGAAAATGGAAATTGAGATGTAAGTTGCTAATTTCTATGCAGCATAGTAACATAACAACTTAAGTGTTCCACTATTACGATAAAGTTTGAATCTTGAAACAAATTTGTTATATGATAATGATAATTAAGATGTAAGTTTCTAATTTCTATACATGATAGTAACATAATTTGGGTGTTCTACTATTAACATAAAACTCATATGTTATTCCATTATTTTTACCTATACATGATTAGTACTACATAATTAGTATTAGCAAAACTACATTAATAAATATGCTTATATACATCTTAAGCATCAAGTTAATATACGCTATATTATAAACTTAATATAAAATTATTATTATTAAATATATTAATAATATTTATTAATATTATTATATTAAGTTATATTAAATCTATTTAGTTAAATATTATTAATAATATTAAAATTATTAGATTAAATATTATAAAGGTTAATTTAAAAAATTTAAAAACCCAATATTAAAATCTAAAAAATTAAGCTTACATACACATTTATAAAACTAATATTATATAGCCTAATATCATAAAGAACACTAATGTTATAAGATTTTATAAGGCAAAATGAAATTACCACACTGTACACTGTGTCTATTTGAAGTGGTGATACATTGTCAATCTTGTCAATTACCTTTCGATCACAAATGGCATAAAAAATAAAAAAATATAAATGCAATAAATAATATTTTAATAAAAAATTATGATGTAAAAGTCATATTGCATAAATTATTTTTTAATAATTAATTATTACGAGAAACTTAAAAATAATTAATAAAATCTTTATATTATATGTTTATCTGTTCGATCAGTTCAATTATTAATCCAATTTTTTATTTTTTTAATAAATTAATTATACTAGTGGATTAGAGAAACTTAAAAATAATTAATAAAATCTTTATATTATATGTTTATCTGTTCGATCAGTTCAATTATTAATCCAATTTTTTATTTTTTTTCCACATTAATGATCATTCATAATTTAAAAATCCTCAAACCCAATTCCAATAAATACAACCACTACCACCTAATTAATCTCCACGGTATAATTTATCATAATCTTCCCATCTTCCTTCCATAGGCTCTGGACGTTTATAATATTGAGTATATCCATGCGTATCCTTCCATAGGCTCTGGACGTTTATAACGTTTGGGCACCTTAGGAAGGGTTTTTACTCTTTGGTTAATGACTCCCAATACATTGATTTCTAGACATTGTCATAAGGAATTGTAATATGGTCCTACATTTTCAATGGAATACATGGAATAACTTTAATTGTGCTCCTCTACTAACAACGTGATTTACACTTTGAGTGGTTAAATCCATTTTAGTTGATCGTTAATGAATGTATTTGTAAATATCATTGCTGGGTTATTATGATTCTAAAAATAATTAGTAGATTTGTATGGTAAATGTATTTATTTTTATTATATTTATTAAAAAGGATTGATAATTGATTTCAAAATTATTTATTATATTAAGGTGATTTTAAGGGAAAGGTGTTATGAGCATTTTCATTGTTTGTCTAGAGCTTATTGGGAAAGGACACATTTTTGTTCAAGTTGTGCAGTGATAGTGTGAGCGTAGCACATGTTCAACGAAGCAGAGATAAATGGTTAGTGGTGGTGGTGTTGAGACGACCAACCACTTACGCCATTGTAGAACGATATCGTTGGTCATCTGCCACTGCTGGAACTCTACCCATGCCATTGCATCCGCAACCAATTTTATCTCTGTATTTATCGAATCTAAATCAACCTTACCCTTCTCTTTCTTATCTTTCAATTTGGTTCAAACTAAAGGTTGCAAAAGAAATCTAATCTTCATAGGGTCCTTGTAGCAAGAACAAAGGCCGCCATCTATGAATTGGTCCTTCATCATATTGGTGCCACCCATTTGGAAACATAGATGAATTTCCAAATTCATTTACTTCAATTTGATGATTTATATCACACCCATGTCCATTCATACCCATGTTATTAACCACATGAATCCCATATTGATTTCTACCCCTCTCATTACCCATCTAAAAACCCACATGAATTCATCGATTTGTTTTTATCACCATCATCTCCATCTTGGAACCAAATTTAATCTGATTACCACTATACTCAGGAACCAAACCAAAGACATATTTTCACATAAATTAGATCTATCATCTGTAGCAAATGAAAGCAAGCAATCTTCACACATACCTTACATATCAAAGAGCTTATTATGAACATGGAAATAACCCAAAGAAGAAATGTCTCTAACATGGAGATCCCATATGAATTTTGTATAAAAGGTTGGTTCTTCATTTCCTAAGATATGATCAATCCTAGAACACCATGGACAAGAGGATGGAACCCAAAATACTCTACGAACTTGGTACTC
This sequence comes from Pinus taeda, assembly GCA_000404065.3. NCBI lineage: Eukaryota > Viridiplantae > Streptophyta > Pinopsida > Pinales > Pinaceae > Pinus > Pinus taeda. The sequence continues at coordinate 12,858 of APFE030483929.1, read as the reverse complement.
AGATAAAAGGGCAGAGGCCAAATCAATAACATAAGGATCAACACTCATTCTAGGATTCCATATATAAGCATTGTGGCGAACCTTCCAAAATTCTTTTCCAAAACATGAGAAATCTACTTTGATGCCATTTGAATCCAAAAAAAAAGGAGCAAAGAAAATATTGTAAAAAACACGAAATTCCTTATTCGATGATTTGGTACCAAAATTGCTATTATATTTTTTTGAGAAGCTCCAATGGAGCTTTTTGAGGGTTCATCCTTGCCAGCTTCAACTTGTATGCTTCAAAATCAAAAACTTGTATCTGTTAGTAGAATAAGGAAATTGGTAGATGGAAAATTTGCAAGTAAAATACAATATCAAAAAATGAAGAAAAAATGATGGAAACAAATTATAAGAATTTGCTGTACAGTATAGAAAGTTTTATAAGTTACAAAGGACATGATTTATGAGTGGGTATTATTCATGAATTCTGATTTCATTGCCTTCACTTTGATGATCTATATGAAACCCATGTCCATTCAGAGCCATGTTATTACCCACATGAATCCCATGTTGATATTCACTCCTCTGATTACCTATTTAAAAATCCACATGAATTCCCCGATTTGTTTTTATCACCATATCTCCATCTTGGAACTCAATTTAATCCCATCACCATTATACTTAGGAACCAAACAAAAATTCTCCACCAAATACCTATATGCGCACAAATTAGATCTATCCTCTATAGCAAATGAAAGCAAGAAATCTTCACACATACCTTACATATCAGAGAGCTTATTATGAGCATAGGAATAACCAAAGAAGAAATGTCTCTAGCATGGAGATCCGTTACGAATTTTGTATAGAAGGCCGGTTCTTCATTTCTCAAGACATTATCAATATTGGAACACCATGGACAAGAGGATGGAGCCCAAAATACTCTGTGAACTTAGTACTTACGTAAAAGAGCAAAGGCTTAATTAATAACAGAAAGATCAACACCCATTTTAGGACTAGATATATAAGCACTATGGTGAAATTTCCAAACTTCTTTTGCAGACAATAATAGATCTACTCTAACACCATTTGAATCCAAAAACAAAAAGTAAAAGAAAAGATTGTAGAACAACTCGAAATCCCCTATCTGATGATCTGGTAGCAAATCTGCTATCATATTTTTTTGAGAAGTTTTATTGGAGTTTTATGAAGATTGATCCTTTCCAACTTTAACTTGTATGCTTCAAAATCAAAATCTTGTATCTGTAAGTAAAATGAGGAAATTGGTTGATGGAAAATTTGCAGGAAAAAAAAAATATCAAAACATGAATACAAATTGATGGAAAAACATTATAAGAATTTGTAGTACATTATAAGGCATTTGATATTTTATAAAGGACTTGATTCATGTGTTGGTATTATCATGCTTTAACATTGGTATCTCCTATAGTTGGAAAATACTCTCCCTTTGGCTAATGGATTCACAGATCAGTCATGTGAAGTGATTGTGGGAGGAATGAGTAGCTTGATATAAGTGGCTAGGTGTGATTAGGAATATTAGGAGAGGAGAAACATCGTAGATACTTGCAACATAGTCTTCAGACTATGGTGGTAGTACTACCCATACCATGTAAAGTGGATGGGTGTGATTGAGACTATGAGGGGAGAACATCCTGGAATAATACCTTCCTCACTATGAGGGAGTGTTGATGTTTTATATGGTAGTAGAAGGTTTCCCTTCTTTACAATAATGTATAATATATATCATATTATGTACAACAATATATTTATTTATATATATATTATATATAATATATAATAATCAATAATTAATTAATAATGAAAAGAAAATACATGTCTTATTGAAAAGACATGTATATTAATGAAAAGACACCCCGACCATGTATATATATATCAGGGCGCTCAATTGTAATCAGACATCAAACAATAAATATCTCATATATCTTATATAAATCTAATAATATTTTCTCAACCATAAAAATGAAATTAAGATTTATAATTTTTCAAGTGTGTAATTATTGATCATAAGGAAATAATTACCAAAATTTAAAAATAATAAATAATTAAACAATTACCATGATGATCTATGTTGCAATAGTCATTTTCCAATTACCCTAATGTGATTAGGATAGTTGCATCGCTAATATGATCTACCATATCTATGACAAGTCATGTTGTCATATAATGCCACTCCATGTCATTGTAATATTCTATTTCTTTGTCCTTGATAGAGTAGGCCCAACCCCAGTAGGGGGTGATCTTTGATTTCTTTAAAAATATCAATATATCTAAAAATATTAATATATCTAAAGATGGAAAAGTATTAATATATTTCTTTAATTTATTTGGAAACTTATGAAATTACCACCCACATGCCCCTTTCAATGTTCGAGAATCCCTAATTTTCTCATCTTGTTTCTTTCTTTTTTCTTTTCAACATTGTCTTGTTTCTTTTTGTTTTTATTTGCAACATCATTGGGATTGGAACTTTGAGAGATTTGGTGGCCACATGAAGATCTTTTCTTCGTGGCCAGTTGTTGTCTTGCTTCACTTTTTTTTATGTCTCTTTAATTGCCTTGCTTCATTTCTTTTGATCTCTGTTTATCTGTATAATTTCCTTTTGATCTTTGTTTATCTATATAATTTCCTTTTGACCTCTGTTTATCTGTATAATATTTTTTTTCAAAAAGACGTGTATGAAGGTGAAATGGATGAAAGTAGCTTATATGCAGAAATAGGTCTCCACTATCTTCTAACATGGAATATTATAGCTTGTCACAGGAAGATTAAATGGAGAAAGGTAGTTACTAAAAAACTATAATTAATATGCAATATTCAAGTTTGTATGGGGATATTAAATGTAAAGAGGAGTTATTAAAAAAATATATTTATAATTAAATTTGTATCAATTTCATTTGGTTAGATATTAATGTAATTAGATACCATTAATAAGTATATCTAATTAGATAACTTATTAATGTTTTCATTTTTAGGATTTTTATGGAAAAGATCTTTTAAAATGAAATAGGATCAAAAGATTCAATAATTAGAATGTTGATGGGCACAAAATGTTTGACAGAGGCCCTGGGTGGCTTTAGAGGATTCATAGAACTGCTGTGAGAGGTGTCAATTTTAGCAGGTGCATTTTATATCGAAGATTACATTCCTCATCTCGGGTGGTTGGATTTACAGGGAATCTGAAGGCGCATGAAGAAATTTCAGAGGGAATTCAACAAGTTAAGTGAGGGGATTATCAATGAACACATTGAAAGGAGGACCCAAAATGGTGGGGCAAGTAACTGCTTTGTAGAGGTGCTGCTCGACATGTTGGAGAGTGGTAATGGAGTAATGAGAAGGAATGACATGAAGGCCTTTCTTTTAGGCTTGATGGTTGGTGGAATAGATAAGTTAGTCGCTACATTAGAATGAGCGATGTTGGAGACATTGAGGCATCATGTTTTCATGAAAAAAGTGCAACAAGAGCTATAGTCCGTGATGGGAAACGATGGGCCACTAAAGCTATGTGATCTGCCAAGTTTGGAGTACCTGTAATGTGTGGTCAAGGAGACGCTGAGGTTGCATTTCATAGTTCCATTGCTGGTTCCCCGCGAGTAAATGGAGGAGTGTAGTGTAGCGGGGGTACCAGATTCCTACAAAAACTAGGGTGATTGTAAATGCATGGGCTATAGGTAGAGATCCCGTCGTCTAGGAAGATGACGCTTTGGAGTTCAAGCCGGAGAGGTTTATGGGTGAGGGTAGTAGAAATAGAGATATAGATGTGAGAGGGAAGAACTTCAAACTCATCCCCTTTGGATCCAGTAGAAGAGGGTGCTCAGGCATATCTACGGGTCTTGAAGTAGTCGGCCTCATGCTCACCTGGTTGTTTCATTGCTTCAATTAGAGTTTGGAACACAGAGATGGAGTTGAGGAAGAGCTTGAAATATTTGGGACAACAATGCCACCTCGATTTCCGCTCTTTGTTGTCCCAACTCCAAGGATGCAAATGATCGTCTAGACACTTCATGTGATTAGGGTTAGCTCATTTTGAGCTTGTTTGTTTGATTATAAAATATCAGCCTTTGAACATAAATATATGCACTTATCTGTGCTTAGCAATTAGTTGTTATTCATTCTGTTCATGCTTGTTTCAATATAATTGAGGTTATGTAAAAAAAATAGTTGTAACCATTATGTTATTGCTAGTTTAATTAGAAATAAAAGCCTTTATTATATAATCAATTTGGTTAGACTCTGTAGTCTTAGAGTTTTATTCAGCAGCTATAATTATTTTTTTAAAATATAGTGGAAAAATTCATTATAACTTAATTGTCAAACTAGCAGTGGGACAACCATCATTCTTTCCTATCTAGAATGCAAGCTGACTCAATATTGTTATTGAAGAAAACCACGACACCTAGAACTGGGCAGATTTACTATGAGATGCCTCTCCATCTTGAGCTGTTAACATGTTTCCATACATCTGATGAAGACAAAGTATTAACTAAGAAAAAACAATTTTAGAACATACCCCAAACCCTTTGACAATGGCAAGTATTTTTTTTTCACAGGTGGGAAAATATATCATAACTCAGTTGTCAACTAGCAGGGAGGACAACCATTTCTAGCTTAAACCTATCATAGCTCAGTGGTCAAACCAACAACGAAAACAACCATTTCTAGCTTAAACTATTTCTAGTTTTCAAATAAATTTATTTGTAATACAACGATCTTAAACAAAGAGATCTCTCTATGTTTATATAAGTTCCCCACATTGTCGAGAGGAATGTGGTGGATTACAATGATGTTAAACAAAGAGAATTCTCTATATATAGATAAGTTAGCTACGTTGTCGAGAGGCGTGTGGTGGTGAGAGAAATAGTCGCCACTGAACCATGGCAAGACCGACATGAAGGTATAGTAGTGTTTCTTTAGATTGAAAGAAAATAAGATGCTTCAGGTAGCGTCGATGGGCATGGCCTACTCCGTGCGACACCATTATTAGCGTGCAAGGGAACAAAATTGTGGGTCCTCTCTATCTTATAGTTTTTGTTTTATGGGAAATTTGTGATCAACTAAATGGTTTATACTACTATTAATTTCAAATTGTTGTTTTTTTTAATGAGGTTTTTTTCGTTTAAATTGCGATTTTTTTGGGTTGAATTTTAAGTTATATTTGCATAAATATATCTTAATCACAAATTTATAAGTGGGGAAAAGATTAATTTTTTTGATATATTCAATTCTTCTTGAGCTTACTAAATCTCTAATTCAAATGGTTATATATTGTTATTATATACATACATGAAGGCTTAGACAAATAATAAAATAAGAGGCTTCGAAGGAAGGTAGGGTTGAGAAGATGGCTAGGGTTTGTGCATGCAGGAGGTATCTGGTCAATGTTGATGTGTCCCAAATCATCTTAGAGGTTCATGGCGGTCACTATTGTGGAGATATGTGGTTGTGCGGACCAGATTTGCTTAGTATGAAGGAAATAAATGATTTTTCTTTTTGCATACAAGGATTATGTTGATGCAACTGCAAGTTCTGAAATTTTTGCTGCAGGAGATATCTAATTGTTGTCGTAGTGCTCCATACCATCTGTGAGATACATGTCATTCCCCATTGTGATGATTTATGTCTAAAGAGATTAGATCTTAATGATATAAAGGATTCTCCGAAGAACTATGCCACAACCAGTAATGGTCTTTAATTGGTCCTAAGTGTCCTAAATGGACTTGACTTTGATGATTTGCAATTACCAGAGGATGTAGGCATAGATACGATTGTGGACTGGTATCGGTCACATTTTGAAAATGGGTTTTATTGCTTCATTGTGGATATGTTCGTAGAGGAGGAGTGGTTTGTAAAGGAGTAAAATCTACAAGGAAAGGGTTTCTAGGATCAATTTTTTTCCCCTTAACCTTAGATCTACTATGTTGGTTCACATATGGAGGTAAACTATGTAGAAAAGAGCTCTCAATGCTCAAATTTAGATTTGTCAATTATAGATATGACAAGAAAAACCTGAGGTTTGGAAGATCCTCTGACAAGACAACATAGGAAGGAAAATTTTCAAATTTTACCAAAAAACATAAATGAAAAATCCTTTGTTTACTGGATCCGTGAACAAGATCCTCTAGAAAATTTGAAGTATACTATCCAGGCCCATATGGGTATACCAACAAATTTTCAGGTACTTGAATATGAGGGCAGTGTTCTTCAAGATCAATATATGTTGGAAAATTATGGAGTGGGAAAGGACTCCACAAATTATTTGAGCTTGAAAATGAGGGGAGGGTCTTCCAATCTAAACCCAAAGAAGCCTAATGGATCCACATCATTCAAATATGTCCTCAAAGGGAAGTCTGATTCCCTAGTCAAATATGATTAGATGTTCCTGGCTCCAACATTGTGGAACAACTGAATTAGGTCCCAAAAACGATAGTAGATCTTTCAGAAGTAAATTATATTAGTACAATCTTCCATTCCCAAGAAATTATATGCAGATTCAATGGAATTTGGCCAAAATCAATGGATCTATTTCAGTGGATTTTTACTATCTAGACAGTAAATTGTGATGTTCATTTATGTTCTAGGGGATTTTCACTGTAAAATTTAAAACATTGAAGGACATGGATTTTTTCTTGAGAGAGAGCCCATGGTTTTGGCGATCTAAAGGTATTTTTATAACCCCATGGTTCCCATAATTTGATGTCAATACAATGGTGGTTTTCAAAATGTCGATGTGGGTCAAATTGCATAATCCCCCTCTTAATATTTGACATCATAAAGTACAACAAGGAATTGGAAATAAGCTTGGGAAGTATAAACAGACAAACACATAGAGAATTAAAGAAGAAATCTTTACTTTTGCTAGAATTTCTGTGGAGGTAGACCTTAGTAAAGGCTTACCTGATCGCATTCATCTGTTACATGAAAAAAAGTGTTGGATGCAGTTTTTAGATTATGAAAATATGATATTTAGATGTCAAATTTGTCTACAAATAAGTCATTTATAAAATTCATGCCCTTGGGCAAAAAAATATTTAAGAAGGAAAAAGAAACAAGCAAATAAGCCCAATGAATGGTAGTTTCTAGAGAAACACCTCTTAGAGGAAGAGGATGAAGGGGAAATAGGTAATCCTATTGAGGTAAATTAGAATCCATACAAAATATTATCAGATGGAGGAGGCAAACAATAAGTAATAATGGTGACAAGACCGAAAGGTTTAGAAGGAGCATGAACTTCAATCCCAGTACTGCAGAAGGAGAAGATTCCCATAAAAAAGGAGATGGGAGGTTACAAATGACCTCATGTATCTAAGAGCTCGGACTTATATAAGGAAAACCCAAGGAATAAAAGAGAACCAGCTAGCAATTGTAAATGCCACTCCTAATCTATGAGGTTGGCGAAAAGTGGAAAATAAGAAAGGAATAAAATGACAACTAAGTATTTTTACTTAGTCCCCAGTTGTTTTTACTGTTTTTAATTTACTATTTTCCCGTGCACCAATTTTTACTTGTATGATTGAATGCTCTTGGAGCATATACAACACGTAAGTTGTTTTCTTAAATAAAAATATATTTTTTTCCTTAGGAAAAAAAATATACACAAACATGAAAAATTGCAAAAATGTAGAATAGCACTTGACTAATTTGAATGTTTTAATCATAACAAATTATGTTATATATATATGAAATAAGTTATTTATAAACCACATTGTAATTATAGAACCAGAGAGAGATGCACAGGAATAAAGTATTTCTCAATGATTGAACTGCTTGGACAACCAATACATTATATAGGCACACATAGACAACTTATAGGATAATCTAGATCCAAGTAATTCATATCACCAACTCACAACACAAACTACGAAGACACAACTCATGATAGATAGTCTCAAACACTAACTACGAGGACACAAGTCATCAACTCTATCTAGACTCTTCATTTCGACATTATTCCAACGCCCCCCCTTAATGGAGAAATGAATTTTCAATAATGCCTAGTTGTTGTCTACATATTTCAAATTTCATCTTTCCAAGAGGCTTGGTAAAGATGTCAGGTACATTTTCACTTATATTACAATAGACTAAGTGAATCTCCTTTGGTTGTATCTTTCCGTTACAAAATGATGTGGGACTTCAATATATTTTGTTCTAGCATGATAAATTGGATTATTTGCCAACTTAATGGAATTCTGATTTTAAAATTTAATGGTTGTTGAAATTATTTGGTTTTCTCTAACATATTTAAGAATCCTCCTTAACCAAATAGCTTCACATGTTGCATTGGTCAAGGCTTTGTATTATGCTTCCGTGGATGACAAAGAAATAATTGGTTGTTTCTTGTTGCTCCATGATATTATCCCCGATCCTAAATTGAATGCATATGTAGAGGTTTATCTTCTTTCATTATGATTTCTAGCCCAATCCAAATCAGGAAAACCTACCAACTCAACATCAGACTCATCTATATACAAAATACCAAAATTGAGTGTTCCTTTCAAATATCAAAGGACTTTCTTTGCTGCTTTCTAGTGGCTTTCACAAGGATTATCCATGAATTGACTAAGGATGTTCACATAATATGCTATATCTGACCTGGTAGTGTTGAGGTAGTTCAAACTTCCCACCAGTTTACAATACAAAGTTCTATTCACCTCTTTATATCCATCATCACTCTACAACCTAGCATTATGTTCCAAAGGAGTAGACATTAGCTTGCATTCAACATATGGAATCTTTCAAGGATTGTCTTTGCATATTTACTTTGTGTGGTGATTGCCTTACCAGATTCCCTCCATATTTCAAGACCCAAACGATTATGCAATTCACCAAGATCCTTCATTTCAAATACCTGTGGCAACTGAATTTTAATTTCTTCAATCAACTTGAATGCACTGCCTATTATGATGATATCATCAACACATAAAGGTATCAAGTTAATATTCCCATCTTCATCTTTCTTGATTTACAGGTTATGATCACTTTTGCTTCTCACAAAATCTTTTTCATAAAAGAATGAATCAATTTTCACATGCCAAGAGCTTGGTGTTTGCTTCAAACCATACAAAGCTTTCCTTAACTTGCACACAAGATGATCTTTTCCCTTCTTTACAAACCCTTCAGGCTGAACCAAATAAAATTCTTTTAATTCACCATTCAAGAAAGTATACTTGACATCTAACTGATGCATTTTCCAGATTAGAGAATCAAAGAGAGATGCACATGAATAAACCATTTCTTGTTGATCAAACTTTTTGGACAACCAATACATTATATAGGCACACATAGACAACCCCTAGGACAATCTAGATCCTAATAATTCAAATCACCAACTCACAATACAAACTACGAAGACAAAACTCATGACAGATAGACTCAAACACTAACTATGAGCACAGAACTCATCAACTCTATCTAGAATTATCATTTCAACGTTATTCCAACAATTGTTTACATTAAAATATCTTTCTTTTTTTTACTATAGTTTTAAGGGTGTAATCTAATTTATAGATGAAATTCGAGTGCTCCATGGTTTTTTCAAGAGGTTAAATCTATTCATGCATTCAAAAATGTATTTTAAAAATCACGCTCTTGCTTGAAATTCTATAACCGGATTCCTGTGAAAAAAAGCTATTTCATCTACAAGTTAGGCTACACCATTTTTAATTATGTCAATATTACTTAACATGTATATTGAAATGTTTTATTTTATCTCTCTATATATAATTTGATTTTGAAATAATAAATTAAACATTTTTTTAATGCCTTTTTTTTTTTTAATTTTTGTTATTTTTATTTTAATTTTAATTTTATGTTATTTTTTTTTAATGTGTTTTTATTTATTTATTTTCTTTTATGCTATTTTCTTTTTTTTTATAATTTTAATTTCAAAATAATTCTTAATTTTTTTTTAATTTTTATTTTTTTGTTTTATTTAAATTATTTAATTTAAATATTTTTTGTTTTTTGTTTTTTAATTGATTTTTTTTTATTTTTTTTTTTATTTTAATTTTATTTGGTTATTTTTTATGTCTTTTCTAATGAAGTTTTTTTTTTTTATTTTTATTTTTTAACTTAAAAAATGTTTTTAGATTTTTTTAGTTTAATTGTTTTTTTTTTTTAATTATATATATATATTTTTTGAAAATTTTTCATTTATTTATTTATTTTTTTGTTGTTTTCTGTTAATTTTTATTCATTTTTATTTTTATTTTACGAGTTAATTTTTTTTTTTTAGGTTTGTTTTTTTTTTAATATATACATATATTTTGTATTTTGTTTTTTTTTTCATTTATAACATGAAAATCACCAACATTTGAAAAAAATTATCCACACTTAATTCATTAGAAAATTTAAAGTGTAAAACTAGGCCCTCTAAACAAAAAGGGTTGATGCTCATCAACACTTTTCAAAATCAAGATGAAAATCACTAACAAAAAAAAAAATTGTTCACACTTGATATATAAAAAAATTTAAAGTGTCAAAAATAAACCCTCTAAAAAAATGTGTTGATGCTGTATCAACACTTTTCAAGATCAGCATGAAAATCACTAACATTTAAAAAAATGTGTTGATGTTGCATCAACACTTTTCAAAATCAGCTTGAATATCACTAACGTTTAAAAAAATTGTTCATACTTGATACATAAAATATTTAAAGTGGCAAATATATGCTAAAAAAAAGGTGTATTCTGAATCACCATTTTTCAAAATCGAGAGATTTTTTGCTACCTCAAAAAAATGGGTACTAGGTCATTTTCTCGTTTGATCGGTAACTATGTTCACCCCCCTTTTTGAACCCAATGACAAGTTAAAATCTACTCATTTGGGGACAATGATTTTGTTGTACAATGTGAAAGAAAAGTTTGGCATGTCGAATGCATGTTTCTCAGAAATATTCAGGTAATTGACTTGCATGATGGATCCAGTTCCTTATATTTTGTCACACAATCAAAACTAAAAATGGTTGATTTTATAAATTTTAAATATTAAAATTGTACAATTATATTTGCCACCAACTACATGATATTCAAATATAAGGTTATTTTGAGTGATAATGTCTTGCTAGGTAGTTACGAAGAGGCAAACAGTTTTTGAAAATATTAGGTGTTAAGTACATATCATAACATGGATGTTTGAATGATTATATTCTATATAGAGGAGAATATGCAGACAGAGAGATATATTTGAAATGTGGGCATGACAGGTATTGTAATTCAAAAAGAATTGTTAAATCACATAGTCCTCCTCATAATCTATTGAGACACATGCCTATGATGCCAAGGATTTAAAGACTCTTCCATTGCAAAGAATTAGCTACATTGCAAGGACGACATGCCTCACATAGAAGTGAGTCAGGAGTTATGTGAATCCCAATATATTCAATAGCCATGAAGCATATAAAGGATGCATGGCCTGAAATATTCAAGGATGAAGTATGAAGTATACAACTAAGCATAGCCATGGATGGCATCAACCAGTATTCCCTCCAAAACACCAACTATTATGTTTGGCCTATAGTAGTGATCAATAACAATATACCCCCATGTTTTTCCATGAAGAATGAACATCTTATGTTGGCTCTCATAGTCCCTAGTAGAAGACAAGTGAATAATATGGATGTCTACTTACAACCATTGGTAGATGAATTGAAGGAATTATGGGAAGGGATACATGTGTATGATGTTTTAAGACCATCGCAACATAGAGGAGTTTTACATTGTATCACATATGTGCTTACACCATACATGATTATCCAAGATTAGGAGTTTTCTCTGGTAAATTACATTTCTATTGATATGTTTATATATGTAACAATATTGTTTTGAATATTAATTTAATTCACTGCAATTGTTTAGATCTTCATGGTCACTAACGCGTCATCTTGTATACAATAATTTTGCAGGTCTTGTAACAAAAGGGTATCATGGATGTAAATGTTATGGACCTTATCTGAAGGCTAGGTGGTTTGAACACCTATGAAAGCCAGTGTATGAATACTCTAGGGTATTCCTCCCAAAAGAACACCCTTATAGTAGAGCAACATCTACTTTCAATGGTAAACCAAAGAGAACCCAAAGGCTTGCAATAATGACACAAGTTCAATGGCTTAGAGCATATGAGAGAGAGAAGGAGAATGATTTTGCATGAATGTTTGATTCAAATAGGGAGCCTATGTTCGATGATCCAGGATTCTTCGACACCCATGTTAAGAAATTTCCCATTGGGATAAAAAGGACATTTGTCTTTTATGAGCTCCCATATTGGGAGCATCTTAAGATTGCCCACTTACTAGATCCCATGCATATATTTAAAAAAATTTCATATTATTTATGGAGGGACATATCATAAAAAAAAAGTGACACATCGGATGTTAGGAGAGATCTTATTTCTTCAAAAACTAAAAAATAACATTTGCCAAGACGCAAAACTAGAGGAGAGGTTGGTCCCTCTTGGTCATTCAAAGAAGGTGATGTCCCATGGATTTTAAATAAATATGATCTTTCTTTGGCTAAGGAAATTATAATGAGCATGATGGTGCCTTCTTTATATGGGTCTTCACTACCTCACTACTTCATTGTGGAAGACCATTTGTCTGGGTTGAAATCGCATGACCATTTGAACCTTCTAAGAGCATGTATGTAAAAAACATGATTTTATTATTTTTATTTTTTACTTTTGTATAATGGGATATTTTATAATTAATTTTTGTATAATGTGTTATTTACTGTGCAATGTCATTATCCTCTACTCATGTGTGGATGTGTGAACCATGACTTCCCTTAAGACCTATGACATGCCATATCTAAATTGTGTACATTTGTACGTTGGATGAAATCAAAGTAG
>APFE030483926.1:3226-32501 GCA_000404065.3 Pinus taeda | reverse complement strand
ATACAAATAAGAAACAACAATGTGATGGTTTATTTGGTCATAAATTCTTCATATCTCCATCTTCAATTTTTCTTCTTCTTTCCTTCAAATCTGCTTCACATAAGCTTCATATGTGCTAGGTAACTACTGCATAACACCTCAATCAACTCTCACATGTTCTCCAACTCTCTAACACTTCCATGCCTTCCAAAATCGCATATTTTATAAAGATAACTTGTTGTTTTTTTGCATACCATATAATAATATGAAGTGAACATGCTTGAATATTTTCCTTCCACTCATTCATTCCCAAACTCTTCATATCTTGAATATTAGAACACAAAAATAAATAATCCATCCAATATTAATTTCAGCCACATTTAATGATTAAATTCATCAACCTAATGCCAACATCATGTAAAATTATAAGAGTAACATATGAGAATTCATTCCTCATGATCAATAACAACATTTATCATTAATGCATCACAACAATATTTGATGCATCTTTTCCTTTTCCTTGGACTTGCATCACAACATATCCATGTCACTGTCTCAGCAGCCTTGTTGTCATGGAGTCTTGCCTTGCCTTTGTTGTCATGGAGTCTTTTCATTTCCTTTCATCAAAACAATTCAGCTCATTCAACAATTTCACATCATAATAAATTCTTCAATATAGCAATCTCTGCAACATATTTCCTAAAGCATTTTCCATCACCCTTGCTCTTGTTCCTGCATATCAAACATGCTTTGCCACATACATTATTCCTTTGGTAGTACCTTGCATGCTCTTGTTACTGGTCTTTTATTTTTCATTTGATCCTTTTCCTTGCTGCTCTCCTTTTCCTTTGTTGTTCTTTTGCCTTACTACTCTTTTGTTGCTCTTTTGTTGCTCTTTTTCCTTTCCACTCTCCTTTTCCTTTTCTTCTCCTTTATTTTTCCTCTACCCAAGCTACTTATGTCTTTCTACTCCTGTAGTTATTTTTCCATCAATGATAACAATACCAACATATACAATAGTAGTATGGTGCATATAGAGACCACGTTGACTCTACCAAGCAACCCTGCTTCTAGTGTCTTTCCACTATTCATGCTAGTCCCAACATGCCACCTATCACACTACTTTTAATCCGCTAATGTATCCTCAACATTACCTACCCATAACGTAAACATGGACATAATATAATCACATAAAATCAATTCATATCCACATGATACTAACCTTGTAGATTTTTCAAGACTACTCTTTCCACTTGATTCCCCATAAACCAAGAACCTCTTCAAGTAATTCAGTTGCATAAGCAATCATTCCTCCATAAGAATGACCCACAACGACCTTGTCATAACACAACATACATACATGCATATATCCATATAGACATTAGCATAAAACAATCATGATTCCTGACAACCCTGTCAGACAACAACATATATACATACATGTATATAAACATTAGCATGAAACAATCATGATCTATGACGACCCTGTCATACAATGTCATACATAAATTCATTATACATATATAGACATCATCATAATCATAATCATAATCATAATCACAACACAATCACCAGATATCATAAGGTCAAGGTTAATATAACTTCCTTTATCCGTGCACAATATGCACAGCATTGCGAACATAGTTCCCAACATAGCCAAGGCATCGGACGCCTCAATTCATTTCACTTTACCTTTCCTGATTACCTTTTTCATGATTGTCTTGCCACCATCCATTCATCCCCATGGACCCAATGAATCCAACTAACTGTGATACTCTTGCCTTCAGTTACCCTTTTCTCATGCATCGGGCGGGTCCTACATTACTTATTGCATACCACAAAGCTCTCCTCAAACTCCATTAAATTTCCTCTTCCCATCCAATTCCCAAGACCATTGACACAAAAAAGGCAAGAACCAAAAACAAACAAGAAGAAAACCATGAAAAACCAATAGTAATACGACACCACAAACAAAGTGGCATGACCATGCACAAGACACAAACAAAACCGCAAGCCAAGCGCAAACAAATCACAGAGCACCAAGAGCACAAGACTTCCAATAGACACCGTGACTCAATCCCCCATGGTTCCCAATGCTTCCAAGGGAAATCTCAACCCGAGCCTCTTTTAATATTTCACGACAATCTCTTTTGCCATGCAATCCCTACATCATACTGCCATAAACACATAACTTCCAAGCATGTTGCCTTATAACTGAACACATCCATGCCATCTCTCAAGGAACTCCAATTCCTTGACGAATCAAACCATAACTAGAAACTAGCTAATATACCTATCAAATACATGTTCATGAATATAGAACATATCCAAATAATGTTAGAAAAAACCAAGGTTAAGAAGACTTCATGTATTCATGCAAAGCACTCATTCATTTGGAATTACATTTCCAAACATAACCAAATGAATTCTCACCCAATTCCTTTCTTTTAACTTTTACCTTGTTGCAAACGAGTTTTACTATGTACTGTCACATCACCCAACTATTAGTTATGTAAACAAATCAAATATTACCTTGTCAGGCTAATACCAAGCATGCGACCCTACATATGTTCACACATGTCAGTCACATGTTCCAAAGAACAAGACATTATATCTATTAATTTGAAATCATCCTTTACCAAGACTAATAAACATGTCATAATCAACAGTCAAATCACAATCATTAATCATAATACTACAACTAGCACCCACTTACACTCAAGTGCATATCAATTGTCTCAGAACATATTATGTTAGTACAACTATCTTAAACCAAGATCATTCCTTCATGCAATATTAGAAACACGTACTCATATCATGCACTTAATCAAACATTTAAACAACCTATAAACATACCATGTTAAATAAACCAAATAGACGACATAATCAAAATCATACCTCAATGTATCTCAGGGGAGGCTATCACATCTACACAAGTCAGTCCAAATTAATACAACACAAAATCACAAATATATCAACTCATACATGAATATCATAATGATAACCATCTACACAAGCTAATTATATTAACATGATACATATACATCAAGATCTTAAATGCAGTGACCATAATCATCATGCATATGAATGCAATGCATATAACAACAAGTTACTATCACGCATGACTAACCGACGCAATTGTACATGACCGCACTAATAAACTAGCATCTATCATGGATGTAACAACAACAACAATAGAAACATGCATGTGTATAACAATAATGCATATAAAAATCATTAAACAGCATACCTACATAGCCAACATACAAAATTGTACGATGATCTGCTCTTACCTCGAGGTCCAGTGTTGCAACCTCGCTCTAATAATCTGGTTCTCCTGCTCTATCTCAGCCAAAATATTAGCATCATAACATACTGATAGCATCATGATGACCTAAATTTCATACAATGACTTCACGATGCATGTCTGGCCTGCTTTACATGCATAACCATAACCGTGACAATACACGCATGAAAACATATAGACACTGACATGCATAACAAATGCATATATAATTGACATGCATTCATGACAAACACATCCCAGCAAAAACATCATCAACTTCTACATGACAACACCATTGTAACCATGACCATCATCATGCATACATAACAAGCCCATATACAACCTTCATGCTTGCATGACAATCCATGTTCCACCCATCTAGTCCAAGGGTTGAACCATGTTCTGATACCACTCTATGATATCAAATATCACCCAAATAGAACATAAACCAGCTCTGATACCACTCTATAACACCTTTCTCCCACATTTACCCAATTTCACTGATATACCAGGGTAAGCATGTGACGAAGAGTTACTATGATATGACTCAACCTTCTAAGTACAATTAAGGAAGTGGAATCGACAAACTGAAGATTTAAAGACCTTCCTTAGAAGATACAGGACCCCCAGGGGCTAAACAACCACCCTAGATTCCCAAACCCTGAGTTAATTTCTTTTTCACTGACCTAAATTCCCAATTGCATGCACAAGTCAACATCGTGTTGTGCTATGCAACAACCCCCCGTTTTTATTTATATATAAATCTCTTAGGAAATTATTATATAAATAAATGGGGACCCTTTAAATTTTAAAAACATAGGAAAATAAAATATTTTAGGGTTTTAAAAGGACAAATTTGATTTTTTTGAATAACCAAATCCAAATTCATTAGGCCCAAACAACTCGAATGAGCTTGCATTAAAAAAATCCCGACTATCACACTTCACAAGTCTTAAAATGAACAATGCCCCATTTTATCCTTTCAAAATTTGCGATGCAATAAAGAATAACCCCCCTAGAACAAAACATGTCCAAAACTCAAAAGGCTTAGGTATTGTTTAAAAAGCTACTTTATATCAGGACTTGCCCACATCACAATTTTATAACGAACATGATATATGAAAAACACGAGGACCATTCTAATTGCGATATGCGATAAACCATCAGAACATGTTAAAACAATTAACACAATCTATAAACATGTCGCGTCCAGATGAATCGCAAATTAGCAAACGGCTCACCGCTCCTTTCACCTCCAATCTTCTGATTACGATAAAGCTACCTGTTAAAAGGCGTGATTTTAATAAAATCATATGAATGAATAATTCAAAGGAAAAGCCACGCTTCTTAATCATCAGTTGGGCCCGCCCTAATGCCATGTCATTCTCATGATTTCGCAATCGCAAAAACCCTTTGGCTATATATATTCCCCTCTACTCCAAAACATCTGATTGTGATATTGCAATAATCGCATCTCGCACTTCCCATACCCAAAGAACCGATATAATGATATCACTATTGTATATCAGCAGAACACAAAGAAACAAGTTTTAAATACCATTTGAAAGGTTTTTGTGATAAGATATATTAATGAGATAATAAATTACCACACAAATCCATGATTTCAGTTATTAAAGATTTCTAAGGGTATTTATGGTTTAAATCTCCAAGGTGATTTGATGGCCTGTATATAGATTTGTTCACATTTAAACTATGCTTCCCGAAATTTCAAGCCTTGTATGTTCAAACGCTTCTGCATTTCAGACCTATTGCTCTTCATTCCTCTATATTTCCAATTTGTAGGTTTAACCCGAGAAGAAGTTGTGTAACAGGATGACTAAGACAAAGAAAGGAAAGAAAGCCATGGAGACTTTACAATCTGCACCTTCTTCTTCCGATGTAACAGAGATGCCCCCACTTTTCTTAGACACTACATGCACAATAGATAGTGGAACATCTTCGTGGGAATCCATGTACCGATTGCTCGAAAGCGAAGGGCCTAAGGTAATACAAAGAGTGACAACAACAGAAGCTACTTCCTCTTATGAAGCCTCCAACTATGAAGCTTCCAGCTCTTTTTTTAACAGGATCACTGCTCGACCCAAGTTCCTTGATTATATGGTAAAATGGATAATTGAGAATATTAACATTGCCGATAGGACATTCTTGACTTCAAGAAAAACAGTCAGTGGGTCCTTTACAGCTGAAGACTTGAAGAAAATGTAACATATACCTGACCCACAGAAGGTGTATGACAAATCTTTCCTTGAGCACTTTGCAAGCGAGAATGAGGTGGCATCAGATCCAATTAAACAACAGAGATCCTACCCGAACAAACATAAGCATGAGAAATTGGGTACGTACTCTATATCTTCTCTTGTCGCTCCCTATTCTTATATCGCAGCTATGATGTGTAGACTATTTGGGCACCCTAATACAACTAATTTTTTAGTTGAATGGGTTCCTCTTATTGAAGTAGCAGTCAATTCTTATCTAATGGATTGGGGCACTATCCTTTCAAATAACATTTCCTTCCAAATTCGAGAGTTTGGGCAACATCGATATGTTACTACCAGAGTAGTTCCACCATTTTTTATGAGTGTATATATCATGGATGCAATCTATTTCACTACCAATTTCCCAAACATGGGATCAAAATAAAACATTGAAGATCCCACTCCCATCCATATATATCATAAAACTTTGTGGGAATCTAATTTCCACACCCATTTCTATAAAAATTTCCAAGGAGTTATGCTACCCATTCACCAAACTGTTTTTGACAAAAGAGCCCCAAGATTTTCTGATGAGACCAAAATTGATTTCATACCAATAGGCAGGTGGTTTGGAGAAGATATTTTTACCTATTTTAGAGTCTATGGAATTCTAGCAACTCCTTATGTTCTCCCATTGTATGTCCCGGATAAACTATTGGTTAGGGAGATTGCATATCAAACTGTAGGGGATGGACTAACAAAGACCCTAAAGGAATCCAAGAACTATCTTTGGCCTTCATTCCCCATCCAATGCGGTGTTTATGCTCTACATGATTTCAAGGATGATGTGCTTGAAATTGATAATATTACATGTTTGAATCTTGCTACCATTCCTAGCAGACAATTTGACTCTAACAAAGTTGCACATTATTTCACTGCCCAAGTGAAAATGTGACAATTCAGTCATGAAGATGACGAATATGATGACCTATTTGAATTTTTGGAACTATTTTCACAAGTGCATAATTTGGCTATGTTAAAATTGAATCCAGAAGGGTAGCCCAATTCCAAGAATACAGAGAAAGAAGACTGCAAAATGTCCCTTTGGATCTGTTGAGGATCCCTCAATTGATTATCCAAGAGGAGCAGGATTCAGAACAAGGCTTAGAGAAAGACTCAGCAAAATTCTCATAACAAGGTTCAGAGAAGAATTCGGAACAGAAGTCAAAACAAGGTTCAGAGAAGAATTCAGAACAGAAGTCAAAATAGGGTTCAAAGCTGAATTCAGAGCAAAATCCATAGAAGAGTTCAAAAAATAATTCTAAACCGAAATCAAAACAAGTTTCCAAGGATATTGAAGTGGAAGATAAATCCAAAGAAGTACATATTGATGAAACTCCCTTCAAGAATCAGCTGGATGAAGCCTATAAACAACTTGATGAACAACTGAAAGGACAACAAGGGGTAAAAAACATTGAAATAGAGAAAACATTCAACACACCCCATAACACTGGATAGAGCTTGTTTACTGATAGGACTACTGATAAAGTTTTCACTACAAAGGAAGTTGAGATCGTCCCAACATTCCCTTCATCTAAAATAGTCCTTAAAGTGGAATAAATTCCTCCTCTTGACGTCTTTTATAGTACCAAACATCAAGTTGTGGTGAAAAGACAAAGAAAAAGGAGAAGAACAAAACCATCATTAGTAGTCATTCCTCGTGACATACCTATGGATATAGTATGGAAGGATACACCAATTGATCCTTCAGAAAATTTGACAAAGTTGTCACAGTTTGCAGGTTCTTATGCATCTGCTACAATTGACAAAGCAACAGAGGTTATACAACTAGTCAGAGAAAAAGAAGAAAGAATCCAACAGTTAGAGTAGTAGTTAGCTGAAGAAAGACAAAGTATTGACCATCAAATGAAGACACAAATGTCTCAACTCCAGCAGATATTTGATCAATTAAAGCTCCAATATCAGGCAAAGACCGGTACTAAGGATTTCTATATACAACAGCTCCAGTTTTCACTTGATCAGTTGAAGGACAATCCTAAAGTCGAGGATTTTATAAAAGAAGCATTAGAGTTAAACACTCTGTTATCAAGGCAACAAGCAATGTTCTGTCAAAAAATATCTATCATCAATCCACTGTGTGTTACAAGTGATTCACTGATGAATCAACCATCTGATCTGAGGGTGACTTTCAATGACATTGATGATAAATCTCAGAATTTATAACATCGCAGGATACTCCATAAGGTAGAGTAGTATATCTTCCCATAATAGAGGATCTCACAAGAAAATCCTCTTTACTGATTGGTACATTCAATTGAAACAAGAATAAATATAAGTCTCTAGGGCAACTAATGTTGCAAATAACATCATTGAAACTATCAATGATAACCTGCACAATGCTAACCTGATTCAAGAATGCCCACCTGATAGTCTTCCTGATATCAAAGTCCTAGAAAGATAGTGGAAAGAAACTTCAAAATCAAAGGAAGAATTGATTAAAAAGTTGACCAAACTCGGTTGGGAAGTGTATTAGAGATATCTTGTGAAGCCACACAGTCAGTGGCTAATGCTACGTTGATTTGATGACTCATCCACCCATATGCTTCCTACGCTTTCAGATGCAGTGTACATAGGAAAACTACACATGAGGACAGGTCAGTCTCCTGAAGTTAACCCAATAATGGATATTTATGAGCTCAAGCGGCGAATGAAAGAATATACACAATCACATTCTTGATCTTGTCATTTCAACAATTTCTATTTCTATATTTTTTTCACTTATTTTAAGGAGAGTTGTTTTAACCTCCTCAAAACTTTAATGAAATGCCTATTTTTGTACTTCATTTTTATTATATAAACCTTTTCATGTCTACAAAGAAAAGGTCCCCAAATTTTATAAAGAAAAACTTTGGAAGCTTTCACTACTGTACTTTTGAAGTTTGTCTTAGTAGAATGACCAGCTCAGGGTCCTGAAGTTTTGTAGAGAAGGCTTTGGAAGGTTTCACTTTTGTACTTTTGAAACCATCTTAATGAGAAAGACTAGACTGGAACTATTTCTTTCATGAGCAGAGTCATATACATCGGGCACTTTTATCATTGTATATTTGGTTTGTTTATGAATTGATAGTCATTTCTCTTTATATTGTTCATTATATGTATCATTTCTAATGCAGCTCTGTATTAATTCACTTCTGAACATGATAGAATTTTCATCCTTAATACATATATGAATAATTTTTTAACGTTATTTGATGCAATATGTGTTTCATCAATTAATTTGGTTAACTATTTAATCAAAATAATTATCTTAAAATCTTTTCATTTTTGTAAGTGTTTGAACAATCTTTATTATCATACACTAAGGACAATTATTCTAGATCTTATAAACATAAGTAAACCCCGGGTAATACATAGATTAATATACATGTATTCTAGTTTATAAACCACCCCATCTATCACTTAGTTTTTGGTCATAAACACTCTATACATTCTATCACATTTTTATTGGGAAATTGGTCCCATTATATCCAGTCAGAGCCACTATTCTAAATGGATAAGGCACAGTATTCAAGTCCCCGACCTGGTGGTTTTCTCCCACGTTGTTGCAGCAATTTTCGAGGCATCAACATTTTGGCGCTAGAAGGAGGGCCACCAACTATGAATGGAAAAGATAGATCAATTTAAATTAAAAAGGCATTCCAAGAGTCACTCCCGCTCAAGATCACCTCCAACTTCTAGATATTCATCCAAATCTCCTATTTCTAGATCAAAAGTTGATAAATCACCTCCTAAATATCCTAGTACATTTCCTAAAGCACCCTCTTTAGATTACAATCCTGAATAACATGAGATCCATACTTTAATAAATAATTAGGAGAAATCTATATTTCAGTAGAAAATCATGTGCTATCTAAAGCTTCTATAGGAAGTGTAACTTCTAATTTAAAAAATACACGGATTGTAACTCATTCTCAAAGAGAGAAGCTTGGGGTTCCTACATTTGAGTTTCCTCTTCCTTATTTCCAAAAGAAGACAAATAAATCTGAGTCACAAACAGCTACTAGTGAGGTTTTGTCAAATTCTCCTCCACAAACACCTTCATTCCTCCATTCATTCCTGTTAATACCCCTTCTTCTCAAACTACCAGTGCTAGTTCATTTAGCACAAATACACAAAATGCCTCTTCTTCCACACAATCAACCTCAATATCCACCAGTTCCAAAACTCCAATAATGGCAAGAAGACAACAACAACAATCTCCACCACCAGTCAGGCCATGGGCCAATCCTGGAGCTGTGCAAATGGAAACACCTCTCCATGATCTACCTAAGCATCCTGAAAGATCGCTACCAAAATTTATCCTAATGACGGGTTACCTGATGAAGAGCACCTCCATAATTATATGTTAGCCACTAATATTAATGGAGTAGTTGAAGAAGACTATGTAGTAATATTATTTCCCTACACCCTCCAAGGATCAGCGGGTTCATGGTATTTTTCATTACCAACGGGGTCTATTACTAATTGGGACATGTTTGAAGAATAATTCATAGCTAAATTCGGTGATGACCACACAATTTCATCCCTTATTAATGACCTTTCTAATTCAAAAGCTAATTCAGATGAAAAGATTAAAGATTTCAATTCCAGATTTAATAAATTGCTAAACAAAATCACAGCCACATCAAGCCCTGGCGTTGATGTCCAAATCGAGTGGTATATTTCTTCTTTTCCTTCCAATATAGTGATTTTTGTGGATAGAGCCAATAAGGCTACTTTAGTAGAAAACATGAAAGAAGCCTTGTTTGTAGAAAAGAGAATAGTTTCATTGGAAAAGAAGACTGCCCAAGAAGAAAGAAAGACGACAAATGTCACATTTAAGGATGCATATAAGAAGAAATCCCCTAAGGATCCCTTTGTTCTTGAAGGATTGCAAAAAGTCCTTAAAACCATGTCAAATGAGATGGTGGAAATTAAGAAACAAGTGGTTGAGTCCTCTTCTAAGAAACCTTTTAGATCCTTCAAGAGAAATTAGACATCTAATCATCAACCTCTAAATACAATATCCAATGATGAGTCTGATTTAGATGAAGATGATGAAGAAACTGGATTATCTGATGATGAAACTGAAGATGAAGAATTGGTTGAAGTACATGGTATATGGGATTTTATTCTACCTACTTCCAATGATGAAGATGAGAAAGAAGATTTACCTGTTAGAACTAGGAGTAAAGGCCCAACTGATTCAACACAATCTCACGAAAAGAAAAAGCCTTCAACCTCTGCTACCAAGGATAAAGTGGTCAGTAAAAGTTCTTCTTCTACATCTCCTGAACCAACCCCATCCTCATATAATCCTCCATCTTCATCCAAAACCTTGGTATTTGGTGATAACATGGAATATAACATAATGGAGGACATGAAGAAAGCCAGAGAAAATATCTCTCTTCATGATCTCAGTAAGCTTAAACATCAACTTAATCTATTACTAAAAAAATTGAATGAATTTATTGCTTCTCTTCTTCATGTTGCTTTGTTATCCAAAGCTTCTAGGGGAATGGGTAAGCCTCCTAATGATTCATCAAATAATATTGATTCCACTGATGATATCCTAACTGGCGATAGATCTAACTTACACACTCCCCCTTTCCTCTTGACTTATGAAATCTTCAATAAAATCCTCCATAACTACTTAATAGACTCAGGGGCCTCTTCAAACATAATGCCAAGATCAATCTGAATGAAATTAAATGTTTTACCCCAAAAGTTTGCAATCCACATTGTCCAACATGACAGAACAAAAGTGGAAGTCTTAAGGGAAATGGATTCAGTCAGCATTAGACTCTCTTCTAATCCAAAAGTTTGTCAAGTAATTTACATAATAGTTGTCAATATTCCTGAATTTTATGGTTTAATTCTTGGCTGCTCTGAGAAACTTCATGGCTATTTTGCAACATATTGGTCTCACATGTGGCTCCCTTACAGCGGAAAGCCAAATCAAATCAGAATTGACCGAGAAAAACATTTGAAACATACAATAAATCATTTTGAAGATGAAAATGAACCAATGGATTTTAACAATAATATCATTGGAAGCTACTCTGCTGAGTTATTTTTAGGAAATTTCAATGCACATAAGTCACCTTTTTTGGATAACTCTATTACTTCCCAGATTGAGAATTTTTCTCCAGATTCGTCCATATGTATAAATCATGTAGATAAACCATTAGTTAAAACTTTATTTTGGACATTATATTTTGATGGATCTAAATCCAATGATGGTGCAGGAGCCGGTTGTATATAATTAGTTCAGAAGGAGAAAAAACAACGCTAGCACGTAGGTTGGAATTTGAATGCACAAATAATGTTTTTGAATATGAGGCATTAATCCAGGGTTTGTATAAAGAAATAGGTTTTGATATGAAATATCTTCAAGTATTTGGAGATTCTGAAATTGTTATCAAACAAGTAAGAAACACCATTCATTATCTCTCTGGACATTTAAAACATTATCAATCATTGGTTCAAGACCTTACTTCACATTTTTTAGCATTCAACATATCTCCTATCCCTAGACTTCAAAATGCAAGTGTTGACCTTCTTGCTAATATAGCATCCAAGCTTATACCATTAGAGGACTACAGTCTAGATAGCTTTTCCATAGAATTATTTTTTCGACCATCCATTACCTAAATCTGTGGTAAAACTTGAATATCTTTATGACCTAAAAGACATATTTAAGAAGGTTATTAATTCTAAACTCCAAAGTCCAACCTTAAGGTTTTAACTTGTAAAACTTGGAACTGATATATCAAACCACAAAACATCAATATAGGACTTGGTCTCTCCCCTGATGAGTGATTAACCTTTATTATTTTGTTAAAAAGGTATAAAGGTATCTTTGCTTGGAGCTACGATGATCTTAAAATATATGATACCTCTGTTGTCAAGGTTAATCCTCTCTACGGACAGAGACGATCCCTCTAGCCCAATGGGTGGGTCTAGCAACTGAAGTAACAATCAACTAGACATCTTCCTAGGTTACAAATGAAAATAAGAACGAAAGATATGTCCTACCTCATTCTTATGCTATTCTGATTTCCTTTGTTGAAGACTCTGAACCACTTGTATCATGGGCTTGTTCCTGATTCTCTTAGTGTTTATGCACCTGCACAAGTAATCAAGAGACAACAAAGCATGCCAAAGCATTTAGCAAATCCAATAACAACCTACTTAATTGATCAAGGAATGTCAAGCTAAATAATACATGAACATATATATTTTGGGAAGATGAAACAACAGTTGTATATTATTAGGAAATAAAGGGAAGCTTACACCTTGAGTGGTTATCCAAGTCCAAGCCAAGAAATCTCCAAACACTCCTTCTCCAAGTCAAATGAATAGTCTCTACGCACAAACTTAGCATAAGGGTGCAAATAGACATAGACCAACCATTTGGGAATGGGTGAGGATGAATTTTTAGGTTGGGAAATGGCTTTAGGACCTCTCCAAAGATAGGATTAGGCCCTCATCTCAAGGAGGTAGCTCATATGGATAAGAGAAAGAGGCCAAGTTGGGAGGATTTTACCTCATCTATGCGAAACAACCTCCACCTCGTCGCTCTGGAAGCTTCTAGATCTCGAAGCTTCTCATCCTCTTTGGGAAAATTACCTTCGTGGATCATCCAAGTATGCAAGGGAAAATGGTGATGCCATCACTGGTCAAGTACAGTGCAACAAGTGACCATCGTTGTTTTAAGCCTTATAAGAGCGATGATCCTCATTTTAGGGTTTTAAGAGCTATTCCTTCAGGGAAAGCTCAAGGCATTTTCCAATCAAAGCATTAAGAGGGATCTGAGCTACATACATGGATGAGTATACTATATAATGGTCATGATTTCTACACTTCAGGGTATGTCACAGGGAAGTGCAGGAGGCATGACCAAATACTGTGTAACAGATGCCCCCTAAAGCATGAAGGGAGAACGAGGAGTGATGACTGAGATGCTTTACGAGCTCTTGGAAGGACAAGGACACACACCGTCAGGAGACCTTCAAATCAAGGATGCATATACATATCTGAGATCAAGAAATGAATCTACGGCATGGGCACAACCATCTGAATAATGAAGACTATATGAAAAGATCCATGGTATGGGCGCAGCCATCTAGATAACAGGGATCATCATAAATATAAAGTCCCATGGTATGGTCACAGCTATCCATATAGTAGAAACATGTGTAAAATCATGAACAACATATAACTCCACGCAACCTAAGTCATATTAGGCAAAACCCAGGGTCTTGCACTCCATCCCGACCTGATCAAAGTACGAATTCCAACATGCGCATGAACATATTGAAATCGAACATGCTAGAAAACCACCTAATTACTGGCCAATGATGTGGTATGTTAACAGGTACGAGAGAAACCACCAATAATGACAATGGCTCTCAAGGTACAACTGTATAATATGTGAATGTGATAATGAATTTGAAGTCGAACACTCATGGAATCACCCGATTGAAAGCCAATGATGTAGACCTGTCATCGAATGCGAAGAAATTTCCATTAAGGCATGCAAGCTCTAAGGTACTGAAAGGGAGTTTCTAAGCCATCTTCCTGGATAATGAGCTAAAGTCGACAGGAAGCGACCCATCGAAGGAGGGAAATGATGAATCCCCCATCATCGACACGAAACAAGGAATAAAGTGGAATAATTTTCAAGACGGTAGCAATGACTCAAACAATGTATAGGTAAATAAATACATATTGGATTTCTCTTGAACACTGGCGACATGACTTCGGAGTGTGGTAGCATCTGACTCGACATAGGACTAAAAGTCATTATGAAAATATGGAATAGTCAAATGAGAGGCAAAAATGGATCACCCAAAACCCGGGAGGGCAAGTGATTGAGTGAGGATATCCCAAACCTGACACAAGAGCATAAGAGTGTCATGTTCAAGAGCGACATGATGCCTATAAAAAGGATGTTTCATCTTCATATTTCCCCCGCTATTTCTAGCGAGTACCCCAATTATTTTTATCACAATCTTGAAGGGGATAACATATGCTTGTCATGTAAGTTCATTCTTAGAATGAATCCATCCTAGTAAGTTTTATGAGCCCTAGGAAGGAGAATCTCGACCTCATCATGGTGCAAGCCTTTCGTCGTAAAATTTTAATGATTCTGATGTAAGATAACTCTGTGTCTTTTTCATATTTAGAGAGTTTGAAAAAGAGATGAGAAATAAAACTCCATCATGTCCCTTTTCATAATTTATCTCTCGAATTTGAAAAGGTAGAAAACAATATCTAAGAGAACCTCTTAACCATGTCGATCAAGGTGTAACTTTTTCGTAAATAGTCAATCTCAGCCCGAAAAAGGGTAAATGTATACTGAGGTGACATTGACTCATTTACTTTAACAAGTTCAAAATGACAATTACTCGACAATCTTTTTAGTTTTTGAGAGTCAAAAAAGAACTCAAAGATGACTCCAGGGAGGTTCCTTTTTTGTTTATTTGATGAGTCTGAAAAAGAGATAAAATAAAACTCACAGGAATCAGTCAATAATGATCACTGTTGATTCGAAGATACCTGTAACTGCACAAAGAAATTCACCCATCACTGATATTGAGAAAAAATATTAAAATATCGACAAAAATGACTTGCAAAACTTATAAATAACCAAAAGTAATTTTATTTTTACCATTTTACCATAGTAAGCTCTAAATGTGCATTTGTGCCCTAATTTTCTTGATTTTCAAGTGACTGTTACAAGAGATCCAGAGTGCCATTTCACGAACCATCTACAATAGGTAAGAGGCCCATCCTTGCTCTTGCATTTTATCACATTTTTATGCATTTTAAACGGTAATGTATATGCTATAAGGGAGGATTTTTAATTTTTAGGGCATCGGCAATCATTGCGGGTATGGTCATCAGACCTGGGATGATCACGCTCAAGCCCAAAGTCTCACATGATGACATCACTTTGTCTGTAAAAATAGGCGCAATGGCACCAAGGCGGATGTTTTGGAAGGAAAATCCTCTTTTCAAGCAAAAATTTATGATTTTAATCCATGAAAAAAACATTAATTGGTGTTAAATGATGTTTTGCAGGAGATCATTGTTCTGGAATGGAAAGAAAGAGGCCATGAGGCTAAAGACCACCAAGCAACTTAGAATCCTGAATCCATAAACACCCTAAGGAATTGCAGGTTGCTAAATTTCTTCAGGACCATAGGGTTAAGGGCCTAAATGGATTTACTACCCTATTTGATCAGTCTCTGGGATATAGATCAAGAGATCTTCATCATAAAAGACCAAGAAATAGAACTTGGGGAGGTGGATATCCACTTCATCACTAGATTGTCCCGATGACGGGAAGCAATCCAAGTCTTTGGATCTCACTTAGGAGGTGAAAGTACGAGAACTCTAGTCCAGAGGCATTGTCTAGGTGCCAAAATGACCAACGAATGGAAGGTGAAGATAGCAACAATCACCAACAACCTCATCTTGAGAACGATCTTGTTCACTATGGCACGTGTATCCGGCACACAAGCCTTGCGTGAGGCTTCGAAATCCTAGTTCCAGTACGCTATTGCATGTTTGACTCCCACCATATTTAACTAGTGTGGAGGCCTTTTAACAAATATGAAAAGGCAATTGACCAAGGGGAAGCATGGACACCAAAAGAAATTTGGGTTCGGTTCGATATTGGTGACCTTATTTTTGGAGCGAGTGCCCTTGTTCTAGTATCAATGGGCAGAGGTACCAGGTCCTGCCCCCGAGATCTGAGACTAGTGAGATGGAGTCAACTCATGCCTCGAGGAGGAGCGGGTCAGCATATGCATTACCCACCACAATTTTTCGCTTGGATAGAATTCCAACTACTCGTGGTAGACAACCATGCTTATGCTTGCATGGATTTTAGGTGGGATCCAGATCTACCTCTACCACCAAAAGAACAGTGAGTCGATGTAGTAAAAAACTTGTTTTTTGGATTTTTTCAAGTTTTATGATTTTTGTAAAAGTGTAAATTGAGAATAAACTTGTGATAAATGTGCATATGTGGGACCAGCGAGACCACCAGGCATGTCACCAAAAGCACGGCGATTTTCTCATCAAATAGTGGGTGCAGACTGTGAAGAAGGGGCAGACCCCTTAGCTGAAATGGAGCACAACCTGGAGGTGATAACTCAAGGAGTCCCATAGTATGCCACTATTGATGAGGTTCCACTGTGTTGGAAGAGACACACAATGGGAGCATCTAAGAGAATGCATCGGCTGTTAGGCCAAGTGATTAGAGAAGTCTCATGCTATCATGAGAACCGTGCAGGGTAATAGCCTTTCTATCTCTTTTACTCATTTTGTAGGCTTTGAAAGCCAAGTGTCCTATAACACTCTATTTTTTGATATCTTGATGTAAACACTCTAACAAACACGACATAGATATATACATATGCATGTTTTACTTTCTACTTATGTGTCCACAATATGATCAGTTTTATAAATGACGCAAATTCCTATCAAGAACAAAATTTGCTAATGCATCTGTTAATGAATTTAAGTTATGTGGAATATGTTGATATGTGATGAAATAAAAATTTGTTTCCATTAATCTAACATGTAGATACATATGCAATATTTGTGGATTTCTCACTAAGTAATGATTGTTCCACTGTAACACAACGAGCTATGAATCCAACTTGACAACTAAATCTATAATGCCAAGAACAACTGCTTCTGACAAGAGTTAAATGATTGCACTGTATTCAACAATATTGTTAGTTGTTCGACCAAGGTATATACCTTGTAAGTTAATAATCTCTCCA
This sequence comes from Pinus taeda, assembly GCA_000404065.3. Lineage (NCBI taxonomy): Eukaryota > Viridiplantae > Streptophyta > Pinopsida > Pinales > Pinaceae > Pinus > Pinus taeda. The sequence continues at coordinate 15,156 of APFE030483926.1, read as the reverse complement.
TTAGGGTCATAGGGTACCCATGCTGCAGAAGATAGGTTCTGTGTGCTACAACAATCACCATCAGCAAAACCAACGTAATGTTTGATGACATCTACAAACCGAATGGAACACAGTGTAAGCATAAAAACACGTGTCTGCAAAAGAAAACAAACACACCAAAACTCAAAATGCACACTAATGAATTGACACACTAATGTACAAAAGTCATTACACGAATTTCACGCATAATACTTCTTTAGATACAACCCATTGTGGGGTTGTGACAATGCATTTCTCTCATAATCACATAGCTCATAGGCACCTTTTTGTAATACGCGCTTAATGATGTAGGGCACATGCCACATGGGTTCAAACTTTCCTACTCTGAATTTATCATTGGCTTGATCGTAAAGAAGGACTAAGTCACCTTCAGAAAAATTGCAAGGAGAAACGGTTTGGTCAAAATGAGCTTTGACTTGTTTCTTTTGAGCTTTGATGACCACTGCAGCAATGCGACAAGTCTCATCAAGCCTCTCAAGATACAGTAGTCATTCCTCTTCAGGCGAGGTATTCAAAAGAAGTTCGATAGCTAATTTAAGCGAAGGGATTTCTCATTCAATAGGAAGAGTTTCCTCTAAACCATACACCAGCTGGAATGGAGTGAATCCAGTGGTCATCTTAGCAGAAGTTGTGTAAGCCCGGAGAGATGAGAATAGCATCAAATGCCAATCCTTTTTGTGCCTCCCAATGGTACGTTGAAGCATAGTAATCAAAAATTTATTAACTACTTCAAATTGACCATTGCCTTATGGATAATAAGGAGTTGAGCTATCATGACGAAGGCCCAACTGAGTTGTCAGCTCTACCATCATGTACTGACAAAAATGTGATCCATGATCAGTTACAGTGCCTTGGGGAACACCAAAACGTGCTATGACATGGTTAGAAAAGAACTGAGCAACAGTGATATCGTCAGCATTGTATGTAGGCATCACCTCATCCCATTTAGTAAAATAGTCGACGACAACGATTATATAACCATTCCTCCCTGCCGAGAGAGGGTTACATGTCATGAAATCAATGCCCCATTTAGCAAATGGGCCAACAGTAATGACTGGGTGCGGGGGTGTGGGCGAGGCACGCTGTTTTCAGTTGAAAATATGGCATTCATGGAATTTTTGAACAACTAAAATACAATCTTTGAAGATAGAAGGCCAGAAATAACTAGCGCGGAGGATTTTCTAAGCGATGGCGTAGCCTGACATATGACCACCACAGGCACCAGAGTGGTAATCATTCAAGCCCCATTCAGCCTCTTCTAGGGTGAGACACCTGCGAAGAATAGAGTACACACCGACCCGATACAATGTATCACCAAGGATCCGATAGGGTTGGGACTTATGCCGGATGCAGCGACGGTCAAATTGAGACAACTCAGATCAGAAATTTTGGGTTTGGAGATAAACGATGATATCTCCATACCACAGGTCGAGAGTGATGGTCAAAAATAGAGTTTCATTAGGAATTTTCTCAGTAAAATCAGTCGAAGTGCTTGTAGACGTAAGGGCACATATCAACTCAGCAAAAACAAGAGATGTCTTTAACTTGGCAGTAATAAAATCCAAATCAAAGTCCTGCAGGATAATGATCCATTTGGAGTATTTTCCCCCAAGTAACTGATGAGTCGGTACATAATTCATGGGATTGCAATTAGAAATCATTGTGGTTTTCCGTAAAAGGACATAGTGTCTAAATTTTTGGACAACATGGGTTGTTGCCAAGGCAAGTTTCTCAACATTAGCATATAGAGACTCAGTATCGAGAAGATTTTGGCTTAAATAATAAACCACGTGCTCGTTTCCATCATCGTCATCCTGAACTAACACCATAGCAATGGTAGTATCAGTTGCAGCCAAGTACAGGAAATAATCACGTCGATAATCAGGGGGATGCAGTAAAGGAGCACTAATAAGCGTCTAGTTCAAAGCATCAAAGGATTTTTGGGAAACTTCATCCCAAATGAAATGGATCCCCTTCTTAAGTAAGTGATTAAAACCCTTGGCGAGTTCAACGTAGCTAGGAATGAATCAACAGAGAAAGTTATCCTTTCCTTGCAAGCTTTACAATTGCAGCAGTGACGTAGGGGGGTAAGTTGACAATGGCCTCAATTTTTAAAGGATCGATTCAGATACCTTTGCGAGACACCACAAAACCCAAGAGTCGGTGAGACTCAACGTAAAACACACATTTTTGCAGATGAGATGGATATTATAATGCCCACATCACAAAAAGATGGATCTTAAGTGATCTGGATGGTCACGACACTTAGCAGAATGAGATGGTAAGTCATCAAGGTAAGGCTGAACAATGTGTCGAATGTCGTGAAACACATAAGACATTACTCTTTGGAAGGTAGCACTAGTATTCTTTAAACAGAAAGGAAGCTTTTTATAAGAAAAAGTTCCCCAGGGACAGATAACGGTCTTTTTATCTTGATTAGCTTGTGAAATGTTGATTTGGTTGTAGCCAGAAAAACCATCCATGAACGAGAAAATATCACTCCTAACACACTCGTCGATGATCTGATCAATAAAGGGAGTGGGATAATTGTCTTTTGGACATGCACAATTGATATCGTGGTAATCAACATAGACACAGATCGTGCCCTACTTTTTGGCAACAAGGACAATGTTGAACACCCAATCTGTCAATGGGATGGGATAAATAAAACCCTCTTTTAAAAGCTTCTCCATTTCTGCTTTAATAGCAGCAACCCTTTGAGGATACATGGGGCAAAGCCGTTGGTGAATAGGTTTTGCATCAGGATAAGTCGGTATCTCATGCACCACTATTGTTGGATCGATACCAGGCATTTCCTCGTATGACCACACGAAGACATATCGAAATTATTTAAAAAGTTGATTGTAAACCTTGATCTCATCTGGAGAACAAGAAACCCCAATATGAATGTTCTCGACAATTCCAAGTTCCGTGGAAATGTCAAGAGACATAGTAGTAGTGATGTTCCCCATGTTACCCTCTGACAGGACTTCATGCACTAGGACAGGTGTCTGAAGTGGAGACGTTGGGCAATGAGAAACAAATGCTTCAAAACACTTAGGCATTTCACCGAGATTGGGAAGAAAGGAGGAATGATGATGGAGACCGTTCCAAGGAGTTTTGTCCAGAGACATGACCTCAACAATACTCTCATCGGTGGGGAATGTCTCATTTAAAGGATCCATAGAATCCCAAGAACCAAGCCAAGGGTATGGCACATAAGTGTCCACATTCATACGGAAAATAGTATGACTACTTGAAGCGGCCGTCGAAACTAAGACAGTTTCCTGATAATTTTGCTCCAATGGAATTAAAGGCATATAATCGCCAAATGAATCAATTTGATATGGAGTATGAATAATCCAAGGATCCATAGAAACTGAGATCATATTGATTGAATTAACATTCAGAGGTGGGAGAGTAAAAGTACCCATTAAAGAAAAGTTTTTGAAGAGACCTGCGCCCATAAACTCATAAGGAATCTCATAATTTCCCACGTGAGGGACATTGCCACTCGATGAACCATAAGAGAAGAAAGAAAATTGATTGACAGTTACTATTTTTCCTTCGTGAGGAAAAAAAGCACCCGAAACAAAGAAGAAACCACACAAAACATAGCCTGGGTCCATTTTCGCTCGAGAAGAAGGTTGTAGTTAAGATTGGCATCTACAACTTCCACTTCTAATTCAACATCTTTCCTTCCAATGTAATGGCAAGTTTGTGAGAATACTGTATGGACGTGAGCCTCTACCATCAAAGGCTTCCAAGGTGTTCGGGGGCTGGTTAAGAGAAGGAGAGCCAATGGCCTTCCAACATGAAATAGACAAAGCACCTTCATCAATAACAGTCTAATGGATCATCTTTCCTTCGATAAGAACTTGTATCAGAAAGGAAATTTGATGAGGAAGACAAGGAACGCAGTTTTCAAGATCAAAGGTAATCAGACTCGAATCGAAAGGATTAGTAACATCTATAGCAGACACTAGTGACTTCCGCTACGTTGGACAAGTTTGAAAAACATCCAAGGAAGACTTTGTTGAAGGTGCTTGAGCTAAATCCTCAACAATATTGTAGTGTTGTGCAACTTAGCCTTTAGATTATAAGATGACTTCCAAAGTACACCCTTGGGAGGTGGTCGGATTACAGACTCAGTGTTAGGGCACTCAATATGGAGCAGACCAGAACTGATGGAGTAGAAGTAGAAGGGATATCGGTGACTTCTTTTTCCACCGTCTACTTATGCGTGGCTTGATAGTCCTTTATTCGAGTAGCAATCGAAAAAGGTGATGAACCTTTAATCATGAAAACTTGGGAACCAGAGGAGGCAGAGGATTGCGGTTGGTCTACCAACTGCTTCTGCTAAGATGGAAAACATTCTTTTAAAATAGCTAGCGTCCCTTTCAATAAGCGGTTAACTTCAAAACGTCGGGGGCAATCCTTGGTGTAATGATCTTCCTCACAGATGAGGAAAGGATATTTTAGCTTCCTCTTAGAAGCATCATCAACACATGACTTGGGTGGATCCTATTTTGGAGCGTCGACTTTGACTTTACCTTTTCCCTTTTTCTTACCTTTGGAGGCCTTATCTGCTGTGGTAGACTGAACATGTGCCTCAGAGGTTTTACCAGGATTCGATGAATTTTTTGAAGGGTTATTGGGACCAGTGTTTGAAATAGATTTCTGCTTCGAATAAGATTTTTTCTTCGAAGAATATTTCATGGAAGTCTGAGACACAGAACCAATCACACCATCAACAAGTGGAACATCAGGAAGCTTTGATGTTGTTAGATCCGAAGATGGTCTCGAAGCATCAGGAAACATCTCATACAACATGCTAGATTGCGAATAGACTAAGTCTAGATACTAAGCACGGCCAATAGCTTGCTCTTCAGTAACACATCCACCCATAGCTATATCCTTAGCAATCTTGTTAACGAATGATTTTGTGAACCATTTAGTCAAAAACTCATCAAAAATCTCAAATTTAATGAGGCGATGTCTCCATTCATATATATGATCAGAAATGTGGGTTGTGATATCTTTCTTAAGGGATGTTAGAAAATGGGTGTTAGTTTCATACCGAACCAGAAATTGTAAGTGGATGAGGAAGGCCATAGCTAGAGAGTTGAAGTCAACATAGGTACCTCGAGGCAACTCAATATACCATTTTGCGGCAGCACTTGTGAGGGTTCTCTGAAAGAGGTGAAGATGGATAGAATCATCAACATCCAAATTGGAGGAGCATCATAGGTGATATGTCATCACATGGGATTGTGGGTCCTCCTTAGACTTTCCTTTTGAATTTTGGGCAATCACTTGAAATTTTAGTTGGATTTGGAGGCCAATAAGGCGAATGAAGAATAGGATCATTCGTGAGCCTTGAGACATCGAGCAGTTCCAACATAGCCAAGAAAGGTAATTGCATGTTGAATAGCATATAGGGTCTTTGAGGAGACCCAAATTGCAGGTTTCATCCTTGCTGGTAAGGATTTTTCCCCCACAGTGGAGGATTTTGTCCATACGGGACCTGATTTTGTCCCCACTGAAGGTTACCTTGACCTTAAGGTGGATTTGGTCCAGGGTAGGTTTGATATTGTCCTACCATAGGCCGTTGATAAGTATTGTACATGACATATCGGTTATAAGGTTGTTGAACCTGTTGACCCTGAACCTGAAGAGATTGACCCTGTTGCTGCAGGGGTTGACCTTGGGCTTGCAAGGGTTGACCTTGTTGATATGCATATAAAGATTGATGCTGCCAAGGTTGACCTTGTTGTTTCAAAGGCTGACTTTGTTGTTGTAAAGGTTGACCTTGTTGTTGCAAATGTTGGCCTTGCGATGAAAAAGGTTGAGTAGATTGCTGAACAAATTGAGTTTTTTGCTGCAAAGGCTGCTGAGACTATGGTAAAGGTTGCCCCTGCTATTGTAATAGTTTCCCTTACTGCTGAAATGCTTTCCCTTGCTACTGCAAAGGCTGTTGAGACTATGGTAAAGGTTTCCCCTGCTATTGTAACAGTTTCCCTTGCTGTTGCAAAGGTTGCCCTTGCTACTGCAAAGGTTGTTGTTGTTGTTGCAAGGGTTGTTGGACAGTTCCCTGGGATATACCCTGTGGGTATTTATAATGTCCAAATTGAATCTTACCATATCCACCAAGAATAGCAGATTGGCCAAGATGGGCATAAGCTCCTTCTTGAGGAATGTAAGGAAGATGAACCAAGGCTTGCGAACCATATGGGACATAAGCCTGTTGAGTGGAATATGAGCCATATAAGGCTGTTGATATTGGATGTTACCTGACCCGGATGGACCAACAGGGTTAGGAATACCACCATAATAGGTTGATTAACTCCAACCATGTGAGTTTTTAATCCACTCACATTGTTTTCACCTGACACAAGAGTAATATTTGAATCATGCCCCCAGGTGGTGGCACATTCTGTCCACTTAACGGAGGGGTGGAAGAACTAAATGAAACCTAACCTGAAATAGTCGGTTGCACCGGAAGGGTCGGTTGAAACAACAAGACAGACTGTGATGGAATTGTAGGTTGAACCGGGATTGACATGACAATAGTTTGTACATAAGTTCGAGAGGTCACATTTGGAATGAACAGACCGGATGTAGGCATAGCATTTGAAGACCGAATGGAATTTTGATATAATGACAAAGCGTTAGGTGTACCTGAAACTAACTAAGCTAAGGTTGTATAACCTGGTGGCAACATGTGTCCACTAGTTTTAAGAAAGGTGAGATACGGGACTCTTCCTGTAAAAGGAAATCCTTCTAGAGGAAATTTGTACCCTTGTTCATCATTGATATGAGGATTATGGGTAGCGGAAACTTTCGAATGTCCCAGAGATGAGGTTGTGATTTCACCTTCTAACTCCATAGATGGAAACAACTGGTGACAAGGAACTGAGATGTGCGAGGAGATAACTCCAAAGGAATACCAGGCTGGTCATAAGGACTGCAAGGATGCTGAGAAGATATCACAACATAATCGAATAACGGATTCAACGAATGAATAACAAGCCTCTATAAACTCTCAGGAGTCTAAGGACTCTCAGGGGTTTGAATATGATTATCTGGGGTCTCCAGATCAGATTCTTGAGGTGACCAGGAATCTGATGGAGGTGGACAAGAAGACAGAGGTTGGATACTTGGAATAATCCCAAGCTCAAACCTTGATCTTCAAGTGACTGAGGAAGCTCCGAATGAACTCCTTGGGAGGACCCTTCAATATTAGACAATGAAGGGGAACTATGAGATGAACTCAATGGTTCAGCCATGATGACTTCCTCTCAAGAGCATAAAAGGAAAGGAAATTCGTTGAGGGCTTAATTAACAATCTTGAAATTAACAGGGAATTACTCAATATTGGTCTAAGAAGCAACTGCTTGGGTTCGATGTGTTTATCATGGACAATTATTTTTAGAAACAAAAACTTTGTCTTTTCATCTTTTAAGAGTCAATAAAAGGATGAAATGGTGACTCTAATCTCTTTCGATGGTGTAGCGAGCTTGAAAGGACAAGTTTCTCACTGATCTTTTAAAATTTAAAGAGACAGAAAAGATTGAAATTACCACTCATGTAACTCTAGGCAAAAGGAGTACCAAGTAACCATGAACTGCAATATACACCTCAACAAATAAATTTACCAAGGACTTGACGTACGTGCAGGCAATCTCCCTGAATGTTGTGTTCGGTGTATCACATTTACAGGGCGACAGACTCAGCTTCCTATGGATAAAGGTTTGCAACCTATGAGAGTCTTCTTTTATATACTCAACAGTACAGGGCGCACAAGTTCGTCCTAGCAATGTCTAATGCAAAAGTGGATGACAGCTGCTAAGTTTTATAGACGTCAGAACACCTCTAGCCTAGACCACTAAGTATGAACGTTAATGTTTCAAATGCTCCTTAGATTAATTGATAGATTTTATAGTTGATCTTGAAATTATGTTTCGATTTCAAGGCCTTAACGATGTTACCTGTTCCTAAAATGCAACTAGATGATGAAATGAAATCCTTCAATTCGATGAAAGTTATCTATGTAGGGAAGAAAATCACCCAAATCATGCATCAAACCAACAAAAACACTTCAATGACAATTTTTCAAATGCTAAATGCAAAACATGAAAAATAATATTTCATATCATAAGCAAATGCAATGCCTAAACAAAACCTTAAAGCAAACTACCTTAAGATATAATGATGATTTTTCTTTTTCACTTTAGTGCAATCAATGTAATTAATGCAAAAAATAAAAGATAATGCAAGCAAGCCAACAAACATGAAAATCCATTTCACATTAATGATTTTAATGCAACAAAAAAAATGCTTCGAAAACTATTGAGAAGATAAACACTTTCACTTTTTCTTTTTGAAACACAAACTCAAAGAAAACACCTCCTTTCCATTCAAATGAGACAATCAATTTGTAATCTATTGTTTGTCAAATAAAACTTAAGTGACTTTCACAGTATCTACTCAATCAGACACTAATGAAAACAACTTAAGAGACAAGAACTAAAAGTGATTTGCAAAAGATGTCCAAACACACAAAAGACTCTTTAACACAAGTAATTGATCTCTGATGAGAATACCAACAAGTGGATGAATGATGACCTAGAAGACCTAAAAACCCTAAAAGGCTAATCAAACTTCAAACACACTTAAACCAAGTTAAGAGATGATTTCAAGCAGGCAAGAAGAGATTAAACTAAAATCACATTAGTAAATCACTGGGAGAAGGAAAAAAGAACGGAAAACAAGAAGGCAAACCCTAAATTTCTCTAACTTTTGCTATCATCACACTTGTTAAGAGAAAAGTAGCGATCATCCAAGTGTAATCAACAAATCTGCAATATCATCGCAACTGTCAGGGCCAAAAATAGAATGGGCGAGAAAAACAAATAAAAAACACAAAATCTTCAAGAACAACTCAAATCAACAACCTTCAAGCATTTATCAGTAAGTGAGTCTGACTATAGACAAGCAATGAAGTCTAAGAATGAATGGTTGATCAAACTCGTCAAAGACAAGGTGAAGAATTGGAAGGAAAGGATCATAGGTTCCCCAACGGAGTGGCCATTTTGTGGTCAAGGTTAACCCTCTTTGCAGAGAAAGACGATCCCTCTAGCCCAATGAGTGGGTCTAGAAACTAAAGTAACAATCAACTAGACATCTTCCTAGATTACAATTGAAAATAAGAACGAAAGGGATGGCCTACCTCGTTCTGATGTTATTCTGATTTCCTTTGTTGAAGACTCTGAACCGCTTGTGCAACAGGCTTGTTCATGCTTCTCTCAATGTTTATGCACTTGCACAAGTAATCAAGAGACAACAAAGCATGCCAAAACCAATAGAAAATCCAATAACAACCTACTTAACTGATCAAGGAATGTCAAGCTAAATAATACATGAACATATATATTTTGGGAAGATGAACTAGCAGTTGTATATTATTAGGAAATAAAGGGAAGCTTACAACCAAAGCCTTGATGTTGAAAGGCTCTCCTTGAGTGGTAATCCAAGTTCAAGCCAAAAACTCTCCAAGCACTCCTTCTCCAAGTCAAATGAATAGCATCGAGGGACAAACTTAGCATAAGGGTGCAAATAGACATAGACCAACCATTTGGGAATGGGAGAACATGAATTTATAGGCTGGGAAAGGGAGTTAGGACCTCTCCAAAGATAGGATTAGGCCCTCATCTCAAGGAGCTAGCTCATAGCGATAAGACAAAGAGGCCAAGTTGGGAGGATTCGACCTCATCTATGTGAAACAACCTCCAGCTCGTTGCTATGGAAGCTTCTAGATCACGAAGCTTCTCATCCTCTTTGGGAAAATTACCTTTTTGGGATCCTCGCGGGTATGCAAGGGAATAGGGTGATGCCATCACTGGTCAAGTACAGTGCAACAGGCGACCATCATTGTTTTAAGCCTTATAAGATCGATGATCCTCATTTTAGGATTTTAAGAGCTATTTCTTCATGGAAAGCTCAAGGCATTTTCTAATCAAAGTATTAAGAGGGATCTGAGACGCATACATGGATGAATATACTGTAAAATGGTCATGTTTTTGGCACTTTTGGGTATGTCACAGGGAATTGCAGGAGGCGTGACAAAATACTGTGTAACAACCTCCATAATACGACACACTATTCCCATGATATCCAATGATTAAACAGTACAACAGAAATTAAGGAAAATTGACCCCAATCTAGAAATCCAAATCAAGTCTGAGCTGAACAAACTCCTTAAAGCCAAGATTATATTTCCTAATAGGCATTCAAAAAGGGTTTCAATCTTAGTACCTGTCAAGAAGAAAAATGGTGACATTTGTATTTGATAGATTTTATAAATCTCAATAAAGCTTGTCAGAAAAACAATTTCCCATTACCGACCATGGAACAAATACTGAAATCAGTAGTTGGATCCAAACTAATGTCGTTTCTTGATGGATTTTCAAGATATAACCAAATCTTGGTCCACCCACATGAAAGGTTATGTTAGCGCTTGAAATTTCACCTCAGGCTGAGAAAGGTAAACTCCAAGGCAACATCAAACCACTTAGCCTCGTAGCTAGCCCTACGGGGTAGGAGAGGGCTCTCTCCGGTCTATCTCGGCAAAAGGTCTCCAATGGGCAGAGATAACCAATAAAGAACACTGATTTTAGGCTAGTAAATTGATAAAAAGGGGTTTTAGTAAATTGATGGGGTTTTAGTAAATGCATGGGGCAAAGGAATAGCTTGAACAGAGAAATGTAATTAAAAACACAGAATATCTCCTGAGGCAAGGTAGGCAAGAAATTTTAACATCAAGTTGAGATTAAATGGAATGGCAAGACTGTTGAGGAGCTGACAAGGGCATAGAAGATGAATCCTTGTCAAACAGAGGAAAACATTAAATATGAGCAAACTTAAAGGCAGAGCATAAAAAATATGAATTCTACCTTATCACTTCATTTGTTCAAATGGAAACGATTATGAAATAAATGAATACATAACAGGATACATATGAAACAAAAGAGGACACAAATGTCAAATCTCAAACCACAGGAATCTCAGGGGTCAGAGCTACCTTTTTTAATTAAAATCTCTGTCAAAGATTGTACAATGAAGCTCTTTGTTCTCCACCAGCGCTCAGAACTCTCTTCCTTCTTCACTGACTTGTTGATCTAGAGGATTGATAAAAGTTGTGCTCTTTTTCTTTCTAGGCAACTCTTCATCAAATTTAGTATCTGCTAACTCATTTCTTATTTCTTCTACAGCTTCACACAGGGTAAGGTTTGCCACATACCCTACCATTGCATGAATGAATCAACAAAAACTGGAATGTCTGGATTGAATTGGAATCGCCAGGTGAATGGTTCAGCCTGCATATGTGTCTGATTATTGTCCACCATCAGCATCAGATCTGCAATTTGAGTTCATGTACTGGGACAAGACAATCAACAAGTCGAATGTTCTTCTCCAGTATGGTCGCCAATACGTTAGCGCTTGAAATTTCACCTCAGGCTGAAAAAGGTAAACTCGAAGGCAACATCAAACCAATTAGCCTCGTAGCTAGCCCTACGAGGCAGGAAAGGGCTCTCTCCGGTCTATCTCGGAAAATATCTTCAACGGGCAAAGATAACCAACAAAGAACACTGATTTTAGGCTAGTAAACTGATAAGAAGTTTTGATTTGGGATTTTTAGGGTTTTGGTGGAAAATTGGGGAAAGGAAATTTTGGGTGCGGGGATTGGACACAGTTTTCGCAGGGGGTTCTTTGGGGCAAGGTAGGAGACTGTATTGATGCCTTTGATAGATGTGGATGGATGAGAATGACTGGTGAGAAGCTAAGGAGAGCAAGCAAGCACCTTGAATTCTCCTTAAACAGCTGAAAAC
>APFE030483912.1:210190-245508 GCA_000404065.3 Pinus taeda | reverse complement strand
GTCAATCTTTACTTCTGCAGTTGCAGCGTCAGTTTCAGCAGTTTCCGGCTTCACATGTGTGAGAGAGAGAGACCCATTTCAGTGTAGTAGAAAAGAGACTCATATCTGCACAGTAGAGAGAGAGAGATGCGATGATATGAGTGAGTCCAAATGACGAAAATTCCTCTTATATTTATACACAACGTTGGTGGGTGAATAGATGCGATTGTTGGGCTTCTGAGCCTACATGAGTTGTAGGTCGGCTTGATAATAATTTTATAATCAAAATAAATTCATATCTCCATGAATACTTATCGGAATCGGATGATTTTTATATCAATCCTACACCTCTCGACGAGAGGAATCTAATAAAAATATTATCATCCATGAATAAGATGACCTACATGAAGTTTTTCCCTGGTTTCCAATTTTAACACTCCCTCTCAACCATGGAGAACTTCATCTGCAATCTCTCTATCGGTCGTTACTATTCATCCATCAAATGCACTGCCCTATATAGCCTGACCCTTGCCCTGCTCTGCTCAATTATGCCTGATCTGCTTTGACTTGTTTTGCCCTGTACTGATCTGTACTGATTTGCTCTATTTTTCTCTGCTCTTGCATTGTTCTGTTCCGCGCTGCTTTTGTCCGAATTATGAAGAAGAAGAAATGATCGAGGATGTATCATAATAACTCAAAATCGGTCTCAGAGTATGTACCATTGGTCCCGGACCACTCTCAACCAACCCGAAGTCAGCGTCATAGTGAGTACAACTCCACTGGTGCTAAACCAATATCATCCTCCACTGACTCAAAGTCAGTCTCAGAGTGCATACCACTGGTCCCAGACCAGTCTCAGCCGAACCGAAGTCAGCTTCATAGTAAGTACCACTCCTACCACTAGTCCCAGACTAGTATCACAGTCTCAAAGAGTGTACCACTGGTCCCAGACCAATCTCAACCGACCCGAAGTCAGTGTCATAGTATGTACCACTCTCACCGGTCCCAGACCAGTACTGCACTGACACGAAGTCAGTCTCAGAGTATGTATCACTGGTCCCAGACTAGTCTCAACTGACCCGAAGTCAGCGTCATAGTATGGTACAACTCCTAATACTGGTCCCAGACCAGTATCATTGATCCCAGATCAATGGAGGTCATCCTAGCATAGGGAGTACGGTAGATACAACGATGCGCCCATCGGTACTACTATGGTCCCTAACTTCATTTCCCTAATCATTGATCAGATGAGAGGTACTTCCCATGAGTCCCAGACTGCATGGGTAGGATGCCTCGACAGGAGAACTAATCAATCCTGCATCAATCAGAGTGCGTACCACTGGTCCCAGACCAGTCTCAGCTGACCCGAAGTCAACTTCATAGTAAGTACCACTCCTACCACTGGTCCCAGACCAGTATCGCAGTTTTAGAGAGTGTACCACTGGTCCTAGACCAGTCTCAACCGACCCGAAGTCAGCGTCATAGTATGTACCACTCTCACTGGTCCCATACCAGTACTGCACTAACACGAAGTCAATCTCGGTGTATGTACCACTGGTCCCAAACCAGTCTCAACTGACCCGAAGTCAGTGTCATAGTATGGTACAACTCCTACTACAATCGCCATGGAGAACACATCAATTCAGGCTGCCATGGAGAACACATCAATCCAGGCTTCACAGGAGAACACATCAATCCTGCTACAATGGAGAGTGAATCATCATGTTCCACAAGAGAGCGAATCATCTTGTTCCACAAGAGAGCGAATCATCTTGTTCCAGTGCGCACCAACCAGGGGAGGGTGAGTCACCCTATGGTCGTATGTTGCTCCTGTAATAACCGCAAGCCCTCAGAGCTCTCAGAGCTCAATGAATGCAACATGCAGGACCCTTGTACAAGGGTTTCTTGCCGACTCCAAGTTGTTTGGGAAAATCACAGATTAGATCTTTCCTCGAGGCATTGACAAGGTGTATCAACATGTACATCATCTTAATGTGATGGACCTCCTTGCTCATTAACTTGCCATATCCCAGATGATGTCTATCAGCTGGAGCAATTGTCAAATACGGGATTCCTCAATAATCGAATCCCATATCTGGTTGTCACAGAGAATCACAGTGGTATTCATCATGTGTACAAACAGCTCACTAAAGAGCTTCAGCAACCAGACTTCCTCACAGAAGGCCATACTATCAGCAATGTATTCTGTCTTGGTGGTGCTCAAAGTCACCGACTTCTTCTTCCTGCTCATCCAGGACATCAAGGCAGATTCCAAAGAGAAACAGCACTGAGAAGTGATCTAGTGATCCTCCATACTACTTGCCCACTCATCATTCGAATAACCATGAGGTTTCATATTTCTGGCAGTGTATCTCAATTCATGAGAGATTGTGCCCTGAAGATATCTTAGAAGATTCTTGGCACCAATCTAGTGAGGCTCAACCAAATATGAGCTCACCAAGCTAACTGCAACATAGATGTCCAGATGGAGGTTCTCCAAGAACATCAACGCGAATGAGTTTATGAAACTCAAAGGCATTTCCCAAATCTGGTCCGACATCATTACCATTTAACTTCTGAAATTTAAGATCCTCGAGGTAGTCACAAGCTTGCAGCTTATCTTCTCACATTCAGAATCCAACTCCCTCTGTCTCCTATAAATGAGAGGGTCTGCACCTGTCAGACATAGGTGCAGGTACGAGAGGTTTATCATCCACAACCTTTGAGTAATGGTTTGGATCGGTTTCACTCCTAGTGAATCTCAGCTGCATTAGATAGATATCAATCCTCTCATACTACGCCCGAGGTGTTTTGCTTCAAGCCATAGAGGGCTTTCTTCCACCTGTATACATGAGATTCCCTATCATCAGTCTAAAACTCCTCAGGTTGTTCCAAGCCTGTGGACCTACTGCATGAGGGGAATGATCCCCTTATAATATTTGACTTCGGTACATTTCAGACACGTACCTTCATGCTCCTTTTTGAATTCAGGCATCCTAGTCACCATCTGACTCACAGACCTCCGGTGCCGAGTCAATGGACATGGTCCCTAGTGGACTTCCTGCAACTTGATACAACCCTGAACCCAAAAACATCTTTGAAAGATCTATTTTCAAACACGTACCTTTCCATCGATAAGTTCCACCCTGTAACCTTTGACTTCCATTTCTGAGATGGACATCAGGTTCTTCTTGCGATCAGGTACATAAAAGAGATTCTGGGGTTTCTTGCTTTCATGGAAGAGTCGACCATTTCCTTGATGACCTGCATTACCAGTCATTCCTTTAATCATTGAAGATGTCCCAGGAATGATTGTTATCTTCATCAAGAGATGTGTCTCTGCCATTCGGACACTCCTTCACATAACGACCGAACTTATTTCGACAAGGCATCTGCCTTTCCTTCCACCCTTAGATTTGAACTTCCTAATGAAGTGATCTTAAGATGGACCATCAGAATCTTCCGCTGCACCATTCTGATAACATTCTCTGCTTTGACTTCACCCTAGGTGAATTATGAGGAACGCATTGATCCTTCTGTCTTGTCCCAACTGCCTTTGGTGACTGCTCTTTCACTCTTGCTTGGGCATTGTCTTCACCTCAGCTCTGATACCATGTTAAATTTAGGTATGTTCTATGCTAGAGCAATTTATTTAAATTTTCACAGTTAGCAATCACATCAGCATTACGATAAACTGCAGATAGAACATAAATACAAAACGCAGAAGACAAGCCAAGACAAGAGGACACAAGATATGGCGCGAGCCAGGGACAAACCCCACAATGTGTGGGGAAACCCTTTGATCAAATCTTCTTTTATCTTCAAAGTTCAGCAGAGAAAGAGAGAGAGAGTACATTTACAACAGAAGTCAATACTTTGACTTATCTAGATCTAGCAAAGATCATTTCGTATCATGATGAGATCAGTTGAAGACATTTTGCTTCAACTGATTCTCAAGGTGACTCCTTCACCTATCATCGTGCTGCATCTCATCCATTTGCTGCACCTTACTGTGTAGCACCATCATGCTGCCCATGATCATCATGCTGTTGTCCATGCTCCATGTCATCATGCACCTATGCTACCCATCATGCTGTTGTTATAACTTCTAGATGCTTCATCATACAGCCATATGCGCATCAACCTTAGCTTCTTGTTATGGCTTGCAGCCTAGCGAAGCAGCTAAGCTATAGTTCCAAAATCCTCCACACAGTCCCATTGTTTTCCATATAGGGTTTTGCTGTGAGATCATGACTGCGTATTAGGTTTGAACAGCGTATGATCCTTTTGACTGTGTAGCTCATGACTATGTATGGATATGACCAATGTATATAGTGTCCTTTTAACCAGCGTATCACTGTCTATATGACCAGCGTTTATAGTGTCTTATTAACCAACGCATCATTGTCCAGCGTTCTTCATAACCTGCGTATCAGCGTTCTTTATAACCAATGCTGGACTGCAATTATGACTGAAGCAAATTAGGGCTGCGTGGTAAGGTATACCAGTGTATATACATCCACAATGTTTTCTTTCCTTTACTGCCGCTGATTCTGCGTGATATATTATATGACTACGTTCCAAGATACAATCACTGCGTGGTATATTATGTGACAACGTTCCAAGATATAATGACTTCGTGGTATGACAGTGTTCCAAGATATATCTTGCGTTATGATTGCATGACATATTACATGACAGCGTTTCAATATATATATTGCATCAAGAACAACGTATTACATTTCTTCATGAACGTATTTATGCCCAGCATATATTCTGCGTATATAAGTCATTAGAACGTGCTGCCATGACTGCGTTATCCATTACATTGCATGGTAAGGTCCTTTATCACTGCGGCTTCACCAGATTACATGTTGAACGTATATATCTCTTCATAAACAACGTGTCTTAGGGTTGTATGAAGATCTTCTTTGCTGCGTATAAGGACATGTGTTAGGGCTTCTACTAACTGCAGCTATGCCTCGTAGTGACTGTGTATAACAGTTTCATTTCTTGCTGCATCTAGGCTTTTCTTCCATGCTATGTATAGATGTGAGTTAGAATTAGGGCATCATAGGCCAGTGTACATTCTCATGGTGTCTCTCTCCTGCTCCAAAAACCCAAGACGTGGAGAGGAGGAGATCACCTCAAGAATGTGTGAAAAACGACTTCAAGTCCTCACCAATTTATACTAAAAGTTGGATGATGAATAGACACGTCTATTGGGCTTCTGAGCCTACTCAAGTGCTGGTCGGCTTGATAATAATTACATAAACAAAATAAATTCATATCTCCATAAATACTTATCGGAATCGGATGATCTTTGGATCAATCCTACACCTCTCGACGAGAGGGATCCAATAAAAATATCAGCTGCCATAAATAAGCCGACCCACATGGAGTTTGGCCCTAGTTGCCAATTTAACAGTTTTCTAGCGCTGCTCCCGACTCTCTGTTCTATACTTGCTGCCTCCTGCTGCTCTCTAGACCACTAGTTCGAATTTCTCAGCTAACCCCACTCTAGAAATCGCACTGATTGGTCTCCCTCTGTGTGTTCTCCAACTGACCCTTAGGCCTCTTCTTATACTTTCTCGTTGGTCCATCAACGACCGAGATTAAATCTCTAATCAACAACTGAGATTAGATTTGGTTTGATCCATGACTTTTCGACCCTTCTAACCCAGTTTTATATTAATACCCATTAATATTTTATTTTTCCCATGTTTAGACTTAGGAACTCCATTAAAAATATTAATTATTTTAATATCTCCCAAACCGGTTAGAATCTGCCCAAACCATTTTGGATCTTGGAGATCTCATGTGCTTTAGCCTCTCCACCAATTTTCATGGCTACAACACATTCGATGCTATTCCAAATCAACACTCCCTCTTAGCGAGGATTGTGCTCTAGTAATACTCCTCACTGAGTATCACCTTGATCATCCAACATCAGTCCCTGTGCTGACGCTAGGCCTCCCTACCCAACATTCTCAACACTGCTGCATCTTGTACTGCTGCCCATGGTCCTGCCACTGCCACTGCTTCATTTGTAGGACAACTCCCTCTGCATCTGTGCTGCTGCTAGTCCTTTCTTCCAACACTGCATCTGCACTACAACTCCCTCTGCCACATTGCACCGTGCTACTACTGATTGCTATCGCATTGCAACATCACCCTCATTTTTTCTACTGAAATGGATTCTTTATCATCCTAGTCTTTTCCCTGAAATAATCGAACTTTGTTTTTCCAAGGGCCTTGATGAGGATGTCTGCCACTTGTTCTCTTGTAGGAGTGTAGCTCAACTGTACTGCTCCTCGTTGGACACAGTCTCTGACAAAGTGACACGGGATATCAATATGCTTTGACCGATCATGAAACATTGGATTCTCAGAGAACTTGATGCAACTCTGATTATCGCACATGATCCTAGTCGCCTCCATTTTTCTTCGGAATAGGTTCACAAGCATTTTTCGAAGCCATATGGCCTCACACGAAGCTATATGGCCTCACACGAAGCTGTGCTTGCCACCATATATTCTGCCTCAAATGAGCTCAGAGCCACAGACTTATGTTTCCTACTGCACTAGGGGGTCATTCTTGATCTAATGTTGAAATAGTACCGAGAGGTACTTTTTTGATCCACTGAACTTCCTGCCCAATCTGCATCAGTAAATCCACTCAATCTGATATCCTCACTCCTGGTGTACAAGAGTCCATAATCGATTGTTCCCTGTAAATACTTGAGAACATGTTTGGCTGCTGCCTAGTGCACCCTCTTCAATTGCACCATGAATTGACTGAGGGTGTTGACAACGTAGCAAATGTCTAGCCTGGTATTGACCAGATACATTAGGGACCCTATGAGCTGCCTGTATAAGGTGGGATCAACATCTTTGTCTTTTGATGCATCAATCTTCTTCCAGTTGGTGATCATTGGAGTGACCATGGGTATACAGTCCTCCATCCTGAATGTCTTTAGGATTTCTGTAGCATATCTCCCTTGCCCAAGGAAGATCCATCCCTTTTGCTGTCAAACTTCCAACCCTAGTAAATAATGCATTCGTCCCAAATCATTCATATCGAATTCTGTGGCTATATTCTTCTTGCAGTCCCCGATGATCATGGATGATCCTGTCAGAAAGAGATCATCCACATACAATACTAAGACTAGCGGCTCATTCTCTACAACTAGATAGTAGAGATTTGGATCTACGTCACTCTTGACAAATCCCATCTTCTGCAAGTAGCCATCGATTCGACCATACCATGCTTTAGGTGCCTGTTTCAACCCATACAAGGCTTTCTTCAACTTGCATACATAAGACTTCTTCTCATGTGTCTCAAAGCCCCTTGGTTGTTCAATGTATACCTCTTGTTCTATCACCCCATTCAGAAATGCCGTTTTGACATCCATCTGATGAATCTCCCACCCCATCTGTGCTACAAGAGATATCACGGTTCTAAAAGATGTATACCTGGCTACTAGGGCGAAGGTCTCTTCGTAGTCAATTCCTTCCTTCTGAGCATACCCCTTAGCCACAAACCTGGCTTTATATTTCTCTACGTTGTTGTCTGCAGCGTATTTGATCTTGTAGATCGAACCTATCACTGATCTGTCTTGAGGCCTTGGCACTACCGCCCAGACATCGTTCACCATTATGGAGTTGTACTTCTCTACTGTTGCATTTAGCCAAACCTGATGTTGAGCTGTCTCTTGGAAACTGGCAAGCTCCCAATCCTGAGCTACTAATGCCTGATATCTATCTCGCTGTTTTCGCTCCCTCTTTTTGTTTCTTGGCGCACTGATGAGTCCTCTGCATCTCGCAGAATCTGACGAAGTTCCCTGCTTTTCTTCCTCTTCCAGCAGGTGCTTTTGTTAGCTCCTCCTCATCCTATGAATCTTCCTGACGCGAGGAAGAATTCTTTACTTCCTTTGGTTGTAAAAGTTTAACCAACGACTCCTCTTTTGACTGCTCCTCGGAAGGCATTTCATGAGATTCTTTGAAAGCCCATGTCCTCCATGAACTTCACATCTCGTCGAACCACTACCTTCCTGCTCCTTGGAAGATAGATTCTGTATGCCTTAGTGTTCTTTTTTATATCCCACTAGATACCCTTTTTCAGCAGTTCGATTCAACTTTTTCCTCTTTTCCTTGGGTACGCGGCAATATGCTAAACTCCCAAATATCCTGAAATGACTGTCTTCAGGTGTTTTCCCTGTGAAAACTTTCTCTGGAGTAATCTTGCCCAATGCCCGATGAGGAGTCCTATTCTGAACATAGACTGCTGTGTTGCATGCTTCCGCCCACAGGAATTTTGGCATGTCCTGATCATACATCATGGCCATGGCTACTTCTACAATGGTCTTGTTCTTCCTTTCTGCTACTCCATTCTGCTTCGGATTGTAAGGAGCTGTCCACTCTCTTCTGATGCCCTCCTTACCGCAAAAATCAATGAAGTCCTTATCGACGTACTCTCCTCAATTATCTAAGCACAAAACTTTTATTTTCTTCCCAGTCAGATTCTCCACCAGAGCCTTGAACTCTTTGAATCGACAGAAAACCTTGTCCTTGGCTTTCAGAAAATAAATCCAAGTTTTCCTTGAGCGTTCATCAATGAAGGTAAGGAAGTATTCGACACCACTAAGAGCTTTAGTGGACATAGGTCCGCAGATATTTGAGTGTATCAATCCTAGTACACTCTTGACCTTGTTTTTACTTCTAGGAAATGCTGCTTTGGCATACTTTCCTAGAGCACATCCTCTGCATATATCATCTCGTTCTGTACTAAGATCTGGAACTCCTGTTACAGTGCTCTTGAGAATTCTCAAAGCCCCATGGTGCAAATGTCCCATTCTTTTGTGCCATAGTTTGTTCAAATCTTTGTCTCCATGATGGCTTATTAGTGCCATTGGTGATTCTAGTTGCAGTCTATACAACCTGTTAACTTTGATCTTGATCTGCACTTTCCTTTTCCAGCTCGGGTGTTTGACGTATACTTTCTCCTTGATGAAGAAGGCGTCACAGCCTTTGCCTTGAAGTTGCGACACAGAAAGTAAGTTCATCCCCAATCTTGGTACATGTAGCACATTGGTAGCACGAAACTACTCTCCCAATTCTGTTTGAAAAGCTATGGTACGCCTCCCTATTGGAGTACACTTTTCCTTTTTCCCCATGGTGATCTGAAAGTTCATCTTTTCCTATAGAAACATTCCCGGATTCCCGTCATATGCCAAGAGGCTCCACTCTCTATATACCATACATTTGATGATGCAAAACTAGTCATACAAACCACTTCTTCTTCTAGCTTGGAAGCTAACATAGAGAAATCAAAATCACTTTCTCTTGTGCAACTTTCTGAAAATGTTTGTGAGTCTCCTGATGTAGATGCCTCTGCATCATGGTCTCGACCCATAATTGATTTTCCCTTCCTGTGTTTGATTACTTGCTGCGATACCATGTGAAAATTCTATCATTGCAATAACTTGTTTACTTTACCTACTTATTTTCCAATAAGTTATTTATGAAATTCTTTCAATAAACTTTACAATAAATTCTACTGCAGATATCGCACCATAATACAGAAACAAACACATGCACAAGAATCAACACATTAACACACATATTTTGGACAACAGTGCCTGGAAAAACCCAATGTGGGAAAATCGATGTAGCAAGGGAGGATTTTATTAGTCAGAAATTATTCAGTACAACAGGGTGCCAAACTGACTTACCCATCAGAGAAAAAAATTCTCCAACACTTCTGTTAGTCTCAGCGTCAACCTCGCTGACCTCTGCGTAGCTCCCAAACACTTTGCGTCAGCCCCTGCCTCTCTGTGTCAGCACTGGGCCTCTCTGCATCACCCACGCAAGCCCTCCAGTGATTGCACAGTCTGTTGCTGTCTCTGCGTCCGCCTCTCCAACTTTTGCGTTGGTCTTCTGGTGCTGCTCTCGACTTTTTGTTTCGTACTTGCTGCCTCTTGTTGCTCTCCAGACCACTAGTTCGAATTTCTCAACTAACCCTGCTCCAGAAATCAAACTGACTGGTCTCCCTTTGTGTGTTCTCCAACTGACCCTCAAGCCTCTTCTTATACTTTTCTCATTGGTCCATCAACGACCGAGATTAAATCTCTAATCAACGTTTGAGATTAGATTTGACTTGATCCATGACTTTTGGACCCTTCTAACCTAGTTTTATATTAATACCCATTAATATTTTATTTTTCCTAAGTTTAGACTTAGGAACTCCATTAAAAATATTAATTATTTTAATATCTCCCAAAGCGGTTAGAGTCCGCCAAAACCTTTTCTGGGTCTTGAAGATCTCATGTGCTTTAGCCTCTCCACCAATTTTCAAGGCTTAGAGCACATTCGATGCTACCCAAATCAACACTAACCCCCCAAGCAGAAAACAATAATTAAAATTTCTCTCTCTCTCTCTCTCTCTCACACACACACACAAAAAAAAGACAAATGACAAATAAATGAGCTTTCACGATAATTTCAAGAACCAGAGGGCTGAAAAATCAAGATATACTATTAGTTCATCTGTGTTGGACTATGTGTCGCTAGAAAATCACAAAGTTTGAGATAAACTTCTTATGAGTAATCATGTGTAATGTCCCCATTTTTACTTTTCTCCAGAGTATAACCAGGGTTGATTTCTAGGGTAGGGGATGGCCAGGTCAATGGAGCAGGTCTATGTCATCAAGGGCCCCGATGGAGTTTTTAGGAATTTTTATGGTGTCTGATGGCATTTGCTTGGCATATTCATTATCATGAGTAGTTCCACACATCTTGTTTTTGGTTATGTGACTTTCTGATAATTCCCGTAAAACGAGGTTATTATTGGCATAACTTAATTAATTATGCTCGTGGTGGCATTCCGGGGAGATTAATTGATGGAACACCTAAGTGTAATAGCTCATTGGAACTGGAACGAGAAGATCTACAGGATGGGATGGTGAGAAGTGACTTCCAGTGGTCGAACAGAGTATGGTGGACAATTTACCATTTTCCTTAGTTAAAAATGACTTTAATTAGTCATTTAATTAAGGAAAAATAATTTATTGAAGCAAATGGGCCAAAAGTGACTTAAGTGAAATAAAATAAAATTAAAAGGTCACTTAAGATAAATTCAATGGAGGAGCTTCTAGAATAATAATAAAATAATAAATAAGATGCTTCTAGAGGCTTGGAGATCTATCCATCAAATCTATAAAAGAGGAGGAGTCATTTGGAGACATCTTGGATTTGTATATTGTTTTTGTGAAGAGGTTTGAGAACTCGATTCTCTACTTCAGTAGTAGCTCCAGGACTGAATCCTCGAGTGATTCAGTGAGGGGTGAGCACCCATCTCTTCCCTTGGTGGATCCCTTAAGGGTTAATAGGTTGCAGTTTATTGATTTTCAGTTTGTTTTGGTAGGCCGATTGCGGCATTATTGTAGATCTCTCTGAGGCTAGTTTACCTTAGGTATATGGGTAGTATGTGCATGTAAACCCCAATTTATCTAATATAATAAAGCTGAGAAATTTTCTTGTTCAGTGTGTTATGGGATTGCAGTGCTCTAGTTGTTAAATTTTACATGGCAATCTTCTATTTATGAATACAAGTTTTATCTGAAGAAATTTTTGGGTTAGAATTTGAAGAAATATTTTTATGTGTAGTTTTTGTTCCAAATTTATTTCATTTGGGACATTATAGTGGTATCATAGCATCAAACTTGGCTTAGCCTGTGAGTTCGGGTTTTCAGTGTCAATTTTCAGTATTCGAGGGTTTATTTTGGAGGTGCCAAAGTCATTCCTTGTTGCATAATTTTTATTTTTGTGCCAAGAGTTGGAGGCCAAAATCTCCTCTCAAAAGTGAAAATTGCTGACTTGTCCCAAAAGGCCAAATATGTTTTCTCCACCACATGAACTGTTATTGATTTGAGGAAGCGATGGAATTTTTAAGGGCCAAATAATTTTTTTATGATGGTGATGGTTTTATTAAGTTCATGGTTTAATTTTGATTGCCTTCATTTGGCTTAAGTGGGGCTGTGGCTCATTATCGTAAAGTAAGTGAGGGTTTTGATTGAAGTCAAGCCGTCCACTATGAAGGTAAAAATCCAACGGATTGCTAGGATGAATTTGCATCAACATAGAGAGTCAACTGATAAATTCGTTGGGTAAGTTGTTGTGCATGCCATTTTAGTGGAATTCTTATATGTGTAGCACTAGATTTTATTTGGCAAATTTGTCATATTGGGAAGGAACTCGATTTATTGTGGAGAGCTGCACGATCCTTTTGGTCGATTTCTTGAATATAAGTCCAAATATCTGAACGTGTGCTGCCTGCAGTGCATTAAGGAGGTTTCAACTTATTGGCAAGGTCAACTGCGACGGATTGGTAAATCCGAACCTATACTCCTTTGAGTGGTGGGTCAATGCGGTTGTTTGAGCGCAAGCTGCCATTTATATAGAGGGGCTGTAAACATATTCGAGAAGTTTGTTGATAAAATCTGAGCAAGAACTGGGTGATAGTTCAATTCATCAAGACACCCCCAAATTGAAATTGTAGGATCGCTGTTGAGAGTGCGTGATAGAGACCACTGGTGGGCCAAGAATTTTATAAAACCCATGTGTATTATTTTTTCGTGAGGGGGCCAAGTTTAAATTTATGAAGCCACACAAATATTATCTAAAAGGGATCGTTTTGTGGAACCATTGGAGCAAGCATAATCCAAATTTGCAAATTTATATATAAAAAGGGTTGAGCCAATGTGTCGTTCTGGGGCCACTTCGATTGCAAAGGAAACCAGGTCTCCACCTAAATTTTATTCAATGATACAAGTAGACCCAGACACTTTCGCTTGCCAAGTTGCCAAGTTAAACTCGAGTCGTGCGTAGCCAAGTCTCTTGTTTATAAAATACTGGGCGTAACTTATTGCCAAAATCAAAGTCAATCAAATTGCTTTTGTGGCAGGATGGTCGGTCTCGGAAGTAAAATACGGAAGCAGCATTAGCCGTAGCAAAGGTGGGGGACAGTCCGACGGGAACTTTACACAATTGAAGAAGCCACAAACAAATTCGATGATTGCCATTGCTCTTTCATCACTGGGTTGCTCTGTGTGGGGACCAATTCCAGTGAGGCAGAGTCACTTCAAATTGTGGGTGCAATGCATACCTATGCGTGTAACTCAAATTTTAGTGGGTCATGATTGGAGTGTAAGTCTATTTTCCCTGAATATGTGTAGTCTCTACTGGCGGGGATTCTGACTGTGGGTGCTTCATTTTGAAGACCTGTTCAAACTATTGGTGGAAATCAGGTTCGTCTAATCCATTTAAAAATTTTGGTGTTGTGTGAATAAAAAGGTTCTGGATGCTATATTTGTGAACCAATTATCAGCTCCTTCTAAATTTCTGGGCCGGTAAATATGTTAGCTAGATTCTTTGAAAGTTTGTTTTTGAATATGTATTAACACCTGCCAGTCACAAAATCTGCAAGATTGAAGCATTGGTCTTGAAGTTGTTATGCTATAAGCAAAATCTGAGCATTGTCATAAGTGTCTGGGTGTCATAGTGCCATCGATAGAGTCAAATGCTGGTTGAGCTGAGTAAAATCTGTAGCACTGTTGATTATGTATCATGATAAAAACTTACCTAAGCCCGGTTATAACCATGTATTAGATATAGACCTTCCTATCAATGGATGTTGAGGGAATAATTATTGCCAAGGTGCTTGAAAGTTGTCGTTGCTTCTAACATTGTTATTACTTCCATAGATGGTTGGACATTGTATTGATTATGTAGGGTGATTGGTCGTGCCTTGCATTGCTTATCATAGCCTTGTATTGTTATAATAAAAATGGAGTTTCTAAAGCGCCTCATGAACCAACAAAACAATACCTCCATGAGTTGCAATATAGACCAATAAACAAATTTAACTGGCAAACTTTTCTCAAAAAGGGTCCATGCCATCCTTCAATAAAAACAATCAAAGGATTTGCATAAATTAGCTATAGGACACAAAACATTTGCATTTGGAATAGATTTGAGGCACTTGAGGTCACATGGAAAGTTCTCTTCAAACTTGATGAAGTAGATGTCCTCCTTTCCAAAGTGAGTCAATTAGAGGGAAGGAGTTGATGTGGGCTTTGAAACCAACAATGCTAGCTTTAATACAACCCAAGTTCTTGGAGGAACCTTGTGTAGGGGTTAAACTTCCAGTTGCATCATTTCTCAGTAACCTTATGAGGTTGACCACACCCATACCTCCTTTCAATGATAATGTTATGAGGAGAATTTTCAGGTTGATGGTAGAGACCTCTAAGGACTTAGATACGATGGGTCTTAACTTTGGGAAAAAGCTCCGAATTTTGGAGGATATGGCCAAGCTCCGAACCTATGATGTCATGTTTGATCTTGAGTGTGATGATCTTATTTTGCAAATGTTCCAATGCTTCTTCAACATTAGGAAACACCATTTTGACGCAATCATAGCACACATATAGTTCATCTTGTCATCATGTATGAGAGGTCGTGATGCCATTTGCTGGGAGTTGCAGTCTCGATTGTTGTTTGTTTGGAGGAGAGAATAGTTGGTCTCACGTGCTGCTTATGAACTAGTCGAGAGGTTGGTTGAGGAGAACATTGGGCTGTTCAGGAGACAGTTGACCAGGGAGGAGCTGCTCCGGTTTGGGGGATCATGTATAGCAAGAATGAGATGAGGAGGAAGGGACTTTGCTTTGTCTGCAAGGGACTTGATCACTCATGCTTAAGTGACGCTGAGGAGATGACAGAGGTAGAGCAAGAGGAGTTTCATTCTGACTTTCAGGGTGAGGATTCTTCTTTGGACGAGTCCATGGGTTCATACGATGATACCTCTAAGGAGAACGAGCAGTCATGTCGAGTTGATGACAGTAGCCCAAATATGCATCCATGTGTGGTAGAGGAGTATGATGAGGAACTGATTGTTCCCATGAGGGAAGGAGATCCAGGAGTAGATGAGTGATTGATGATTCAACATAGGGAGCACATAGAGGAGCATGAGACAGATGATACACACAATATGCATGATGAGCCTTTTGGGAGAGCCAATTGGAGGTTCATAGTGAGCTTGTGATGGAGGAGGCTGAGAAGCTACCCTTGGGGTCAGCCATTGATGAGGAGCAGATAGATGCACAGACAACTAGTAGGGTGGCAGTATTTGCAGACATATTTCTGGAGGAGTGAGGGTCTGACGGAATAGTTTTGCAGGAGGTTGGTAGACTGGATGAGCATGGAGTTTTCAGCTAGATGAGGGTGGATCTTTTAAAGATGGTGGTGCATCCATCTTTGGGCCAACCATCGGATGAGGTGCAGGTATTTGCACAGATAACTGGTAGAGTTGTAGTACTTTCAGAGGGCATCCCTCTTCAAGAGTACATAGACAAGGGCTTGTAGCACACCTTGCCCTCTTTTGCCTATTATAGAGCGAGGGGCAGGTTTCCTTAGACAGGTTTGGTTGATTGACTAGATAGAGCATCATCAGTTGAGCAGGGATCCATATCAGCCTTGTAGACTTGTTCCTTACACAGGTATCCATGCATTGGATTGGTGAGAGATCATGAGCTGGTACACTATTGATGGAGTATCATTTTTAGTCAGAGGAATTGTATTGTAGGAGCCCTTAGAGGTGAGGGATATTACATGCTTCAGTTGGCAGCAAGATGTAGGCGGGCCACCCGTTAGTATTTTAGCACAACATCAGCATGATGAGATTGACCTTGGTTTATGCCAATGGTTGGATTGGAAAGAAGTGACGAGTTGGTACACTGTGGATGGAGCAACATTCATGGTTGGAGTTATAGCACAACGAGAGCCTTGGAGCCTTGATACTTGTTATTGGTGGCATTGGGATCCAAGAGGATTTGTTGATGACAGGTTCACTCAGAGATTGGTCTGAGATTTGGGTATTGAGGGTTCTGTTCATGGTGGGTTGACACAAGAGCAGGGTATCACCCAATGGTTCGTATGGGATCTAGGCATTGGTTCTCAGTTGTGTCAGGCCATCAGGTTGGTCGACAGATTTGGATTGCTTGAGGGAAAGCAATCTTGGGGTGGGAGGATTGTAATGTCCCCATTTTTACTTTTCTCCATAGTACAACCAGGGTGTTTTTCCAGGGCAGGGGATGGTTAGGTCAGTGGAGCGGGTCTATGTCATGCAGGGTCCCGATGGAGTTTTGAGGAGTTTTTATGGGGTTCGATGGCGTTCGCTTAGCATATTCATTATCATGAG
Organism: Pinus taeda; assembly: GCA_000404065.3. NCBI lineage: Eukaryota > Viridiplantae > Streptophyta > Pinopsida > Pinales > Pinaceae > Pinus > Pinus taeda. The sequence continues at coordinate 229,272 of APFE030483912.1, read as the reverse complement.
CAATTCCACACATCTTGTCTTTGGTTTTGTGACTTTCTGATAATTCCCGTAAAACGAGGTTATTATTGGCATAACTTAATTAATTATGCTCGAGGTGGCATTCCGGGGAGATTAATTGATGGAACACCTCAGTGTAATAGTTCATTGGAACCAGAACGAGAAGATCTACAAGGTGGGATGTTGAGAAGAGACTTCCAGTGGCCGAAGAGAGTATGGTGGGCGATTTACCATTTTCCTTAGTTAAAAACGACTTTAATTAGTCATTTAATTAAGGAAAAAAATTAATTGGGGCAAATGGGCCAAAAGTGACTTAAGTGAAATAAAATAAAATTAAAAGGTCACTTGAGATAAAGTCAATGGAGTAGCTTCTAGAATAATAATAAAATAATAAAATAAGATGCTTCAGAGGCTTGGAGATGTATCCATCAGATATATAAAAGAAGAGGAGGAGGTCATTTGGAGACATCTTGGATTTGTATATTGTTTTTGTGGAGAGGTTTGAGAACTCAATTCTCTACTTCAGCAATAGCCCCAGGATAGGAAACCCTCAGGTGATTCAGTGGGAGTGGGTGAGCACCCATCTCTTCCCTTGGTTGATCCATTCAGGGTTCACAGGTTGCAGTTTATTGATTTTCAGTTTGTTTTGGGAGGCCAATTGTGGCATTATTGTAGATCACTTTGAGACCAATTTATCTCAGCTATATTGGTTGTATGTGCATGTAAATCCTAGTTTATCTAATATAATAAAGCTGAGAAATTTTCTTGTTTAGCGTGTTATGAGATTGCAATGCTCTAGTTGTTAAATTTTACATGGCAATCTTATGTTTATGAATACAAGTTTTATCTGAAGAAATTTTGGGTTACAATTTGAAGATATATTTTTATGTGAAGTGTTTGTTCCAAATTTATTTCATTAGGGACATTGCATCATGCTTGAATCTTACCTACTGATGAGGTGTCATCCTTATACATTGATGGGTTGCCAATAAGATCTAGTTGTAGAGGTGGTCAGATACATGTAATATATCTTGATATCATTGGACGATTACATGTTGAGATGACTTGAAGCCATATTTGCCAATCATTGTCTTGTGTTGTGTTCGCTATATTTCTCATCATGGAATCAATGCTCTTTTAGTCTGAAGGGCCTGGTAGCTCCTCATGGTAGTGTGCTATGGGAGGTTTGATATTGTAATTCATGAGAGGTTCAATGTGTAGATGATGGTGCTAAGTTGAGCATGAAATAAAAGAATAGGAAATCTACACAGATTCATTTGGATGCCCTTTTTAAATTTTGACAAAGACAATGTCATCATTCTTTTATTTTTCTCAGTGGTTTAGATATAATTGCTTAGTATTATATCAGAGAGTATTTCTTTGCATCTTCGTTTGTAAAATAACAATTTGGAAATTTCTCAAATGGTCACAAAATTTTCTGTGCTTTCAGTGAGGTTTCCAATGAGACATTTTGTCAAACAAATCAAGTACTCACTGCTGTAGCAAGGTTACTTGGGAGTGGGAGCGATGAGTGACATTTTCAAAAGCTCCCGGTTTGGGAGGGAATTGGGAGCAAATGTTTATATAATATATATTTATATACATTTTGATGCATATATGTCAACAAAAGCATGTAGAATAATGAATTAGATATAAAAAACATAAAAAATGGATTGAACCATATAACATCAATTATCTAGAAGTTATAATCCACATCAACCACGTCCACAAGTTAGTAACATACAACAAATCGAGTCTCATGATTCATCAATCTTAAAGTTTCAAGCTTTCAAAATTCGATATATAACATTTATCATCATTGATCACTAAAGTTGGAACTTGTTCTTGTAACCATTACATTACCAAGTAACGAAATGATAATAAAGAATATCTAACATGAAATGAAATGTTTCAACTTTCATGAAGCCTTATCTTTATAATCATTACCAGTAAGTTATAATTGCCAACTTCCAACCTCAAACTTAAATTGTCATATATTGTTTACAAAAAATATCATAATAAATATGAAAGAGTCAACAGTTATAAAAACTACTAGAGACTAGAAAAGATGCTAATGCTTGGGCCTCTCACTGCCATGGGAAATGTCTAATTTATGAGAAAGGATGTAGAATGATGAATTAGTTATAAAAAGCAGAAAAACATGGATTAAACCATATAGCATCAATCATCTAGTAGCTACAATCTTCGTTAACCATAGGTCCACAGGTTACAAGTTTTGATTTTAATAGCATGTAAGGGTGCACATAACCAAAATAGCATCGAGAGCAATCCATCTTTGAACCAAAAATACATCAACAAACAGGCTCTAGATTGCCTCTATCATCCAAAAAAGTCATGCTACAACAAAAACCTACATATCATCAAAATCATTGCGTATCTTGGGATCTTTGTCATTAATATCACCCTCTAAGCATTAACATAAGATAGAAAAAACATAGCATGTCAAGTCAAGATTTTGTTTGAGTGATGGGTATATTTTTAGTAGGGTCATGATAAAAGATTTCAACAACCAATGTCACTAACATCAAAGTACATAGAGGGATTGGTGCTCTTGACAAGTTCCATATCTTAGTACATGACAAAATCCAATGGAAACATTGCAATCCTCCCAATGCTGAAATTCTGAAAAACAGATAAGTCTGCTGGATTTTGAGTGAGATCTAAAATTTTACTTCCTCCATATGAAATTCAATGAGGTCGGAACCACTCTCAAACATCTTGAGTCATTTAATGGTAATGTTTAAAATATAAGTAAAAGGATAAGAATTTAACATTACCATGAATTGCATATCAATACTAGGGTTATAGGCTTGATCATTAGACTGCCCCACTCAAAATTTTTTGTTTCTTTGATTTTTTTTTTGCATTTGGAACGTGTTTCCATAAAAAGAATTGCAAGAAAAGCAATGGGACGTGTTTGTTTGAAGGGAGTGCGCTTTGGGAGTGGGTTCAGGGGGAGGGGGGACGTGAGGGGGGCCTTCCCTGCGACCATGTGCTGTAGATGAATTTCACAAATTTTGTTTCCAGAATGACTTAATGCGACACTTAATATGTACTGGAAAGACTTCAAAATAAACTTATGCCACTTTGATTAGACCCAGAAATGAGCATTCAGCTGATATATCACAATGAAGAAATAACACTAACAGAAACAACCCTTTCTTTCTTGAAAACTGAATGTACGGAGAGCAAGCAAGGACGAATGAATCTAATATTCGCTCTAGCAAGTAGATCCGGACACTATAATTCACTTGGTGGAATATATCAGCTCACAGTGAGCTTGAAAAAAAAGAGTACGAATTCTACACAGATTCATTTGGACACCCTTCTTGACAAAGACAATGTCACCATTCTCTCATTTCTCTCGATTGTTTAGATGCAATTGATTAGTAATATATCAGAGAGTATTTCTTTGCATCTTCATTTGTAAAATACCGCTTTGGAAATTTCTCAAATGGTCACAAGATTTTCTGAGTTTTCAGTGAGGTTTCCAGTTAGACATTTTGTCAAACAAATTAAGTACACAGTGCTGTAGATGAATTTCACAAATTTTGTTTCCATGATGGCTTATGCAACACTTAATATGTACTTGACAGACTTCAAAATAAACACATGCCACTTACATTAGACCCAGAATTGAGCATTCAGCTCATATATGATAATGGGGAAATAGCATTAACACAAACAACCCTTTCTTTCTTAAAAACTGAATGTACAGAGAACAAAGACGAATTAACCTGATATTCGCTCCAGCAAGTATATCTGCACACTATAATTCACTTGGTGGAAGATATCAGCTCCCGGTGGTCAATTACAAACCCATAAATTGATTATAGGGACTCTGTATGGATGAGATAGCTACAGGACCTTAAGATGAAAGTTCCAATGTCTACGTTCCTTTATCAGCAGTAATATCTGCTCTCTTTGTCATCAAGACGGCTCAGAAATGTATACTTTAGGGACAGATATGCACACAGTAAGGGGAGCTTCGATCTCTGGTTTGGTTCAGCCAAGGAAATCATTCCAACTCAATTTTATCTCTGCGTTGACACTTCCAGCAAGCAAGAGAGAGACATGGACCAGTTATGCCAAGAGAAAATGTTCCTTTCACGCCCAGAATGTGTCTGTCAAAGCTGTATACACCTAGCAAAAGATATGATAAGGATTTTGGCCTCCCAACTAAGGCAGTTCGAACCCTCCAACAGTAAACTCATTCAGACTAGAGAAGTGGCAATTCGTCCTTCTCTTCACCAGTAAAAATCGACCCAAGTGCTCAAGCAACTCGACCCACTTCAGAAGCGAAGAACTGGCTCCTTTGCTATTCGAACCCTCCAGTGAGCAGGGAAAGAAACTCGAATTTCTTGAAGGGACTTCTCCCACTGAAACTAATCTCCATATTTGGCCGTAGTTGTCACCTGTATGAGAAGATTCATATAAAACGCAATATCAGTGAATACAATCAATTGATAACACCTCAATACTTCAATATTCAAAATCCTTTACTCCATTGAAGCACAATGGTGAAATGTGTGTGATTCCACTCCTTGAAACAGTTAAAGTGTATAGTTTCAAGTTTCAACACTGAAAACAACTATGGTGGCTAGGATTCTCAAACCCTCAGTTTTTTCTCCAAAACTCTCTCCAAGAGTTTTTTTGTCAAAAACATAAGTGAACGAATGAAAGGAGTCCCTCACTTTTTTCTCTTTTATAAAGCTGTGGCCACTTTTGCCGCCATTTTACCCTTTTAACTTTCATAAATGTAGGAATTTATAGGGTAAGTTTCTTAGATTGAACACCAAAGGACACTGCTCACAAACAGATCACAGATTAATACACCAATATTCTTGACGTGGTGAAAACCCTCAAACAGGGAAATAGTCCACGACCTGAGCCAAGACAGCCACTTCAGGAATATTATTAATGTAAAATATTTTTTTTACATAAGCTTCTTTCATAAACAGTCTCCGACAAATGATCCTCCATGCTCTTTAAATAGACATCATGGACCAATCAGGTGTTAAGCCATGGATGAAGTGTCGGTAATACCAAGGAGAGAATGAATCGTCAGATCACTTCATGTCTAGAACATATCATGACTGTCGGATTGTAAATTACAAAAAGTACATAGTAAAGAAACACACTTTACCTAACTATACACTAGACCAAGTTATACTTAATTAATTCCTATGTGTAAGAATATCCTAACACCCCCCCCCAAGAACACCTTGGGATAGGATTGAATGATGTACAAAGATGACACAATAGGAGAAGGAGGTACTAGAGCCTATCACCCCTTAGTGACAACTTCCTGAACTCCAACAATAAATCGAAGTTTAGTAAACTTTGCCTCTATGAGAGCCTTTGTAAAGATGTCAACTTGATCATTGGTTGAAGAATATTGTACTTCAAGAACATTGTCATAAATGAGTTTTCTGATGAAGTGCATGTGTAGTTCAATGTGTTTGCCGTGCTGATGTTGCACTAGATCTTTGCATAGTTGAATGGAACTTTGATTATCACACCAAAGTGTAGTCGGATACTGTTGCTGAAAACCAAACTCTGACAGGATCTGACGAAGGCACAGGTCTTCCTTACTAGCTTCAACGACGCTACGATACTATGCTTCTGCAAAAGAAAGAGAAATGGCACGTTGTTTCTGGCAAGGCCATGTAATAGGTCTAGAACCAAGAGTGAAGACATAACTGAAAATAGACTTCCGATCATTAGTGTCACCAACCCAATCAGAATTAGTGAAACCAACCAATAGAGGAGATGCTCCTGCTATGTAATGAATCCCAAACTAAACTGTACATCAAACATAACGAAATATTCTTTTCACTGCTTTCCAATGACTTTCATGTGGTTTGTGCATAAACCGAACAACAAGGCCAACAACAAAGGAAAGGTCAGGACGGGTATGGGTTAGATACAAAAGTTTTCCAACAAGCTGACGGTATAAGGTAGCATCAACTTCAGGGGAAGTACAAGTGACTGAAATTTTGACTCCAATCTGAAAGGGAGAAGGGGTTGTTTTACAATCTTTCATGTGAAAGTGGTGTAGAAGATCACATACATACTTGGACCGAGAAAGGGAAATACCTTCTTTGGATTGTAAGATTTGAAGACCAAGAAAATAATGCAAGTGTGCTAAGTCTGACATTTCAAACTGCTTTTTAAGGCTAGACTTCACATGGTTTATAAAGCTGGAATCACTACCAGTAAGGATAAGATCATCAACATAAAGAACAGGAATGATAAGGGACTTACCCACTTTCTTGGTGTAGACAATATTGTCAGAATGACACTTAGAAAAGTCAATATCTAAAAGAAAGCTATCCATTTTGGCATACCAAGCCCGAGGGGCTTGCTTGAGACCATAAAGGGATTTCTTAAGCCAACATACAAGGCTAGAGTGTTTTGGAGAAAGCCAAGAGGTTGTTCCATATAGATTTCTTCATGCAAGTCCCCATGCAAGAAGGTGGATTTAACATCCATTTGATGGACTTCCCATTTGAAAGAGGCAACAAGGGAAAGAACAAGGCAGATATAGCTCATTTTGGCAACAGGGGGGAAGGTTTCAGCATAGTCAGTGCCTTCAACTTGTGAAAATCCCTTAGCAACAAGACGGGCTTTATGTTTATCAACTTTTCCATTTGGTCCAAACATGGTTCTGTAAACCCATTTGCATCTAACAAGTTTTCGTCCTTTTGGAAGAGCAACAAGGTCCCATGTATTATTTGCCAATAATGAACGATATTCTTCATTCATAGCTGCGTCCCAATCTGGATGGCCTAAAGCTTATGTAAAGGTGTTAGGATCATAATTCTTTGAAACTTGAGCCAATAAAGAAGAGGCTCTATCGAACTGAGAATGTGTATGACGCTGATCTGTAGGATCACCTGCAAGAGCACTTGCTACATCCCAAGTGGCATAGACCCATTTTAGAAGCTGAGGAGCTGAAGGAAGATTCCGAGAAGGTGGGGGAGGATTGTCATCCTTGTTGTCATCATTTGAAGAAGGAATATTTTCAGAAGTAGAAGAGATAGAGAGAGGTGGCACATCTGCCAAATGAGGCTCGTAGGCCGATATATTTTCATCAAACTTTACAGCTCTTCTAATGATTATATTTTGGGATTTAGGTTGAAGAAGTCTATATCCTTTGACATCTTCAAAATATCCAACAAAAATACATTTTTCAGTCTTAGGTTTTAAGGCTTTATGTTTCTCATCTAGAATATGGGCCCATGCCTCACTTCTGAAAACATGAAAGTGACTTACATCTTATTTAATTGAGCTCCATGCTTCTTTTGGAGTGATATTCTTTAGAACCTTAGTAAGAGTGCGATTTACTATGTAATTTGCACAATTAATTGCTTTTGCCCAAAAATTAAGACTAGGTCCTTTAGATTGAAGCATACAATTAACCATTTCGTTTAAGGTGTGATTTTTCCTTTCAACTACAACATTTTGCTGTGGAGTATATGGAATAGTATGTTGCAATTGAATTCCACGTTCAGTGCAAAAGTTGATGAATTTGTTGTTAACATATTCTCTGCCATTATTAGATCCTAGCTTAAGAATTTGATGTCCAGATTGTTTCTCAACAAAGGCCTTAAAGGCCAGGAACATGTTAAAGACTTCACTTTTGAGTTCTCAGAAGTATACTCAAGTGCGTCTGGAGAAATCATCAATGAAAGTTAAGAAATACTTGTAACTAGAGAATGAAACAACTGAAATTGGACCACATAAATCACTATGCACAAGCTATAAGGGGGCCGAGGCGTGCCAAGAGCCACGTTTTTCAAAATTGTCCAGATGATGTTTTCCAGGTACACATTCGGAACAAACACCATCTCTGCAAGATACCACAGAAAGACCTCTCACCATATTTTCTTTACATAGATTTTGAAGGGAGTGATAGTTTAAGTGACCAAATCTCTCATGCCAAAGTCTGCTCACTTCATCATTATGAACAACAAATACCGAGGGAAGAGTTGATGACCCAAAGTTGTTAAACCTATACAACCTTGTAGAATCATCAACAATGCTAGTAGTTAAAATTTGTCTAGGATCTCTTAGGTCCTTAATTACAACATCATGAGGTGAAAATTCAATGGTTTTACCTTCACCTGAATGAGTTATCTGATATACAGATAGAAGGTTGCAAGATAAGGTAGGAACACTTAATACATCATTAGATTGACCATTGTCTAGATGAATAGTTCCAATCCCTATAACACTAAGAGATCTATCATCACCAACATATATCCTTTTGGTGTTACAATCTTTTAAAGAAGAAAGCATGGCTTTGTTTTTGCCCATGTGATAAAAAGCTCTAGAATCAATGAATCACTCGTGAGAATGAGTAGAACAAGATACATTTAGTGCATAACCAAACCGAGATGCTTGACAACCACATGCAGAAAGTGTTATTCGAGAAGATGAAGTTGAAGAGTGCTCCAAATGGATGTTATGCTTCTTCGTTGTTGCTTCCAAGGCTTCCATCTTCTTAAAGCATTTGGATTCTAAGTGGCCATCACGGTTACAAAAATTGCAATTTCTATCAGTCTTCTTCCCTTTGTTTTTATTTGCCTTGTCATTTTGTTGAGTTGATTTTTTATTTTGAGATTGAAATTGCTTAGGACCCTTGTTTGGTTTAGGACCATTTTTTTTAGGATGCTGCTTCTTAGGATTCATTGAACTTGGTTGCTGCTAAGCTGTTAAGGCTTTCTTAGAAGAGTTTCCAGTATTAAGAAGACTAAGATGTAAGAGTTTTTCTTGTTCTCTTATTAAAGAATCGCAAAAGGCATCAAAAGAGGAGGATTTGTAGTCTTGTCCTTGAGAAATACATGCTTCTCTAGTAGAATGGAAGGTGGAAACAAACACAGAGTAGACTGGTCCTAACTTAGTAAAAATGGAATAGATAAGGCTACCATCTTCCTTCTTAACCTTAACACTTTCCAAGAGAAGTCTTGAACTTGGACAAAAAATATTCAATGGAAGAAAAATTATTGGTGTCCAAAGTAAACAACTCATTTTAGAGTTGATGTACTCTAATTTCATTTTTAATTCCAAAAGCAATACTGTGCTTTTTCATTGCTTCATCGGGGGTATCACTTCTATAATATGGAATCTAAGGTTTGGAGAAATAGACATTCCTATCAAACCATGTGCTTGATCTTGCTTATTTCCCCATTTGGCTAGCTTATCTTCATCTTGAGGTTTAGACTCTTGGTGTGAAGCTATTCTATAAAGACTTTTACTTCTAAGTAAATCCACCATGTAGGATAACCATTGGAAGTAGTTGGTGCTGTCAAGAATAACTAGGCATGGACTTTCCATTTTAAAATAAGCTGAAGTTATATATGTTGAAACTAAGTGTTCCAATGGAAAGATCTCGAAAAATTAGGATGATTAAAAAAACAACTCTGCAAACGGTTTCCGGATGAAGAAGTTATGGCTTTTTGAAGAAAAGTTGTTGAAGATGCCAACGAACCATGTGAATGTTGGGAAGTTAATGATAATATTATATTTAAAAAAAATCCCCCCTCCCTCCTTTCCAAACTTAATCTAATTAGCTCACTTTTAAAAAGATTACTTTATGTGACCCATTTTTATAAATAGGTGAAAGTCACTTTTACAATGGTACTTTATGAATTATCCACTAAATTGTAACTTAAATAAAAAGTAAAGTGACTTTAGAATTATAAGTGACTCACTTTTTATAATGGGTTTGAACACGTTTACATAAAGTAACTTTAAAACATAAGTTACGTGTGCTTGTTGAAAAAATAACTCAACAGAAAGAAAAACTTGAACCCAAGACCTCTATTCTCATAAAGTAAATTTAGACCAATTGAGCTAGTTAAAAGATTTAGTAATTGTTGGAAATGAGGAAGGGATGTTTTTTTTTTGTTGAATGAAGCTTTGGGGCACATGCTTATTTGAAAAACACCTTTTTTGCCTACAAAATAAAAGACAACCACACAAACCAAACAAACAAGAAAACATATGCAAGCCTTACAACTTAAAGTTAGGGGTTAGTCCCCTGGAAGCTAGATATTTTCCTCAATGTTTCTGATTTTCTGAGATCACACTAAGGCGCGACGAAAAAGAGCATACGCATGAGAAACATCCTTTCTTTCTGTTCCTGGTTTGCCCAGATCGCATAGAGTCGCGGGGCAAAGAGCATACGTAGAAATGAAAGGTATAGATCCAATAATGAAATTTTTTATAGATGACTATAAACTGAAATAAACAGAGAGATAAATAACTATAACTGCAAATAAAGACTATGTACCTCCAAATCTTAAAAATGGCATAGTTAGGGCTACCAGAAACATTTTCTCGTGAAACGAAAGGGTTTCCTCGCTATAACATATGCTCTTAACACAATAGAGCAACCCTCTCAGCTCGAAAGCTGTCAGAAATAATAGATCTAGGAAACGACAGTCGGATGCAGTTGTACAAACTCTGGATTTGGATTAGCAACGGATGCGGCCCTCGAATCTCTGTGAGAACATGTATGAATTTACAACGTAAGTTCCTTAGATTGAACACCAATGGACACCACTCACAAACAGATCACAGATCAGTACACCAACATTCTTGACGTGGTTAAAACCCTCAAAGAGGGAAACAATCCACGACCTGAGCTGATGCGGCCACTTCAGGCAATATTATTAATGTAAAAGAAAGAAAATTTACATAAGCTTCTCTCATAAATGGTCTCCGACAAATGACCCTCCATGCTTTTTAAATAGAGATCATGGACCAATCAGGTGTTAAGCCACAGATAAGTGTCAGTAATACCAATGAAAGAATGAACTGTCGGATCACTGAATGAACTGTTGGATCACTTCATGTCTAGAACATATCATGACCGTTAGATTGTAAGTTACAAAAAGTAAAAACTAAAGAAACACACTTTACCTAACTAGACACTAGACCAAGCTATTCTTAATTAATTCTTATGTGTTGGAATATCCTAACAATTAAGTCACTTCATAATATTTTCACTTTATAAAGTTAAAGTGATTTTTCACTTGCCTAGGAGATGCCCTCGTTTCAGCTCTTAGACTTTTTATAATGTTTCCCTAAGCGACTTAAGTCCCTTTATTAATTTTTTCCTTGCTTTCTCCTATGGGAACCATGTTAGGCTAGCAGACTTCGTCATAAGCTTCCTAAGTAGTCTGGGACATTACTTTCTTCCCTGCCCAAGATTGCTTGCCCTCAAGCAATTGAGCACATGCTCACCTTCCTGTGTGGCATCTTCAACAAGTAAATCCTTCCATTTGACCAAGTACCCCTTCATTGTCCTACTTCGTAACTTCCTCTCCCTTGTTTCTAGGATCTTCTCTTGAACCAAGTTCAACTCTCCTACCTCGTCCAATGGAGGGAGTTCGGTGGAAGTGATGATATGTTGTCTCGGGCCCTTTTTAGGCACGAAACATGAAAGATGTTATGAATCTTACATCTTTCAGGAAGCTCCGATTCATACGCAGCTTCACCTACTCGTCTCAAGATTTTGAATGGCCCATAGAACCTGGGTTCCAACTTTTCCGCCCCTTTTGTTTTGAGTGATGATTTTCTATGGGGCTGAAGATGGAGGTACATCATATCTCCTAGTTCAAAGCCACACCTCGCTCTCTGCCTGTCTGCGAATAATTTCTGTTGATTCTAAGCCATGTGTAAGTTATCCTTGTGGACCTTTAAAATATCTTGGCTTTCTTGAATCTAGTCTTAGCCTAGAGGTGCCCTACTATCCCCAAATATCCTGTTTGAAAATGTTGGGGCATCATACCCATATAACGCTTTGAAGGGAGTCATGTTGATGGAGATGTGGAAAGTGGTGTTGTAGCAATGCTCTCCTAGGTGCAACTACTTTACACATGCCTTTTGCTGGCCAGTTACATAATTCCAGAGATAGCCCTCTAACCATTTGTTGACTATATCTGTCTTTCCATCAGTTTCGGGTGATAGTTGGTGCTTAGTGTTAGATCAATCCACACAAGTATAAATAGCTCTTGCCAGAAGCTACCCATGAACCCGCTATCCCTGCCACTAACAATGGTCTTCGACAACCCATGTAATCTGATGACCTCCTTGAAAAATAACTTGGCCACTAGCGATGCTGAATATTTTGATGATATAGCAAAGAAATGAGCAAATTTTATGGGTCAATCTACCACCACATATGTACAATCTTTGCCCTGTGCCTAAGGTAACCCAGTGATAAACTCCATGGAAACACTCTCCCACTTTTGCTCAAGAATAGGAAGCAACTGCAGTAAACCTGCCAAATGAGTGTGTACTGCTTTGTTCAGCAGGCAAGTGTTGCACTCCCTCATGAACCTCAACACATTCATTTTGAGGCTTTTCCAAGTGAACCTCTCCTTAATTTTCTTGTAGGTCTTTACGTACCTCGGATGCCCTGCTAAGGGTGAGTTGTGAACTGCTTGCATAATTCTCTCCTTGAGATGTGATTGTGGTACCAAATGGATTCAGTTTTTATAGTAAATGATATCATTCACAACCCGATACCTGTCATAGTGAATCCTCCAACTGATATCAAGTGTCGTCTTTTTCCACCACATGTACCAATTATATGCTTCGCCTTCCATTTGCATGGATGCATGTCTGATATTTCATCATCATTGTCAATATTGTAAATCTTGAAATATTCTTTTGCTTTATTGAACCATGCAACGCTGCATTTCTCGTTACCATCAAATTTGGAGAGTTCAAGTTTTGCTCTTCGTTGATATGTCGCGACTGTTGGAGTAAAGAGAGGGTATTGATTCGCATGCTGCATATTTGATAATTGATTCTAGAGCTGCATATTTTGAAAATTTGTGTTACTATTTTGTTGATGGGGTATGGACGATGCTTTTGGAGACTTGGGTTTCTCATGTGAGTTTGACGAATTTGACAAATCCAGAGAAACGAGATGTTGATGAGCTTCATTATTTTGGGTTATTTGATTGGATGTAATCTTTAACTTGTCACAAATACGAATCAACATCACCATTGCCTGACTATGATTCAAATTCACCGTATTTGAAAGGATTGCATGATCCTTTTTAAATTCATTATGGTTCTACTCGCGCTGACTCTATATTCTCTTTGATGTATCCTGGAGCGCCTTGATTGTTCGCCATGTCTAGTCACGTTAGTCTCAAGATCTATTAATCTTTTATTGAAATCTGCCATCGACATTAATGAAAACATTGACCGAGTATGTGGTGGAGTATACTTATCCAGCATAACTTTTCTTAACTTGATCCTATTTTTTTAAAATACTATGTATTATTATCTATTCTCTTTGATGTATCCTGGAGCGCCTTGATTGTTCGCCATGTCCAGTCACATTAGTCTCAAGATCTATTAATCTTTTATTGAAATCTGCCATCGACATTGATGAAGACATTGACCAGGTATGTGGTGGAGTATACTTATCTAGCATAACTTTTCTTAACTTGATCCTATTTTTTTTAAGTACTACGTATTATTATTTTTTTTTTATTGTTTTATTAAATAATAATATTTATTTTTGTAATTTAATTATATATTAATTAATATATCAACTATATAATTAATTATATAATTATTAAAAAGTTGTACTATATAACTATATTGACAAGGACAATTAAATAGAAACTTTTTGAGACAGTTTGCCAAACACTGCGGAGTGGCAGGACATCAGGTTGTCGGGAGGAAAAAACACAGGGAAAAAACACGCGAATGGTCGGGAGGGGTTGACGACGAAGAAGAGGGGACAAATGGGAGTTCGACGACAGGAGATTGTCGAGAAGAATGAACGGGCAGAGAGCGTAGTAGCGGAACAATCCAGTGGCTAAGGGTGTCGGGGAGGATGATGGCAGCTAGACGATGCAAATTTGTACAAGCATTGAACGGTGGTTGAATAGTGCACAAGAGCTGCAGTAACGGTTGGCTCTGATGCTACTTGGAGCAAACACACTCAGTGATAGATAGAAGAAATAATCTTATTAATACTTGAATGCATGAATGCTAGTTTTTTACAAGAAGGGTTGTGGCTTAAATAAGCCCTTGGGCACCTTTTCAACAAGGGGCGTGATCTTTGATCATGCCCCAATTGCATAATTAATTAATTACATAACATTGATCTTCAATGTTCATAACAAATGACCAAACTAATTAGAAAGGGGCCACAAGTTTACATCGCACAATGCCATCAAATGGATATAGTAGCACCAAAACTAATGCATTGTCGACACCTTGAGATTAAAGCATTAATCCACAAATATGACAAGGTGTTCCAAGACTTACCCATGAAGCTACCTTTGGAAAGACGGATAGAACATATAATTGAAGTTAGACCAGACTTAGAACTGATGAATATCAATTCATATCGATATCGACACCACCATAAAATAGAAAGAGAAAGATTAATTCAAGACCTATACAATGAGCAAGAACTCATATGCAATGCCAGTAATGTTGGTTTGGAAAAAAGATTGGTCCTTTAGACTATGCATAGATTAGTAGGGCCTGAACAAGATAATTATAAAAAACAAGTTACCTATCCCATTTATAGATGAAATGTTGAATGAGCTCCATGGAACAAAATATTTATCAATATTAGATCTAAGGTTAGGGTATTATCAAATCCAAGTAAGGCTAGAAGATGTGGCAAAGACTGCTTTTAGAACTCACGAAGGTCACTACGAATTCAAGGTGATGTCGTTCGGGTTAACCAACGCTTTTACCACCTTCCGGGCGACCATGAATGAACTCTTTATACCCTACCTAAGACTTTTCATACGAGTATTTTTTGATGACATTCTTATTTGCAGCAAGACATGGAAGGAACACCTTAAGCATTTGGAGCAAGTAATTTCTCTCATAGAAGAAAGTCAATTCCATGCAAAAATATCAAAATGTACTTTTGGTAAGAGGAAGAAGTCGAAAACCTTGGCCATGTCATATTCAAGGAAGGAGTTAAGGTGGATTCTAGTAGAATCAAAGCAATCATTGAATGGCCAAGGCCAAATAATGTATCAAAACTAAGAGCATTCCTAGGGTTAACAGGTTATCATAGAAGTTTCATTAAGAACTATGTTTAGTTAACAACACCATTATCTAACTTGTTGAAGAAAAATTCCTTCCAATGGGGTAACCAAGAAGAGGAGTGTTTTGAAGCATTGAAAAAAATTATGTCTTCTACAACTCTATTAGCAAGATTAGATTTCACAAAATCGTTTGTGGTAGAATGTGATGGTTCAGGGGTTGGGATAGGCACAATATTAATGCAAAATGACCATCTGATAGATTTTGAGATTTGAATACTCAACGAGATGGAAAACCTAAAATCTACATATGCTAAAGAGATGCTAGCCATTATCTATGCACTAGCCAAGTGGCGACAATACCTCTTAGGTAGTAAATTCTCAATATGTACATATCACGACAATCTTCAATTCTTATTACAACAAAAAACATTAACTACCAAACAACAAAAATGGATGGAAAACCTTTTCACGTTTGATATGGAAATATTACACAAAAAAGGGAAAGACATTGTAGTTACTGATGCATTGTCACCAAAGATTGGTGAAATGACATGTGGGAGAAGAGTCGTGATTCTCAATTGGTTAGATGACATTTGGGTTGAATATGCTAAGGATCTTGAATCTAATTCCATAATTGACAATTTGGACCAAAATCCAAAATTTAAATGAAAAATTGACATTTCATGGTGCAAGAATAGTTATTACCTAATTCCATCTTCAAAGGTTAAAAGGATAGTCTTAAAGGAGTCACATGGTTCCGCAACAATGGGACACGTTGGATTTTTTAATATATACTATAATGCATGACAATCCTTTTACTGGAAGGGGATGCGTAAAGATGTTCAAATGTTTGTCATTGAAGGCATAGTATTCAAAACCAGAATTGGTGGCCGGACCGGGTTTCAAACCAGAATCAATCGAACCAGAACTGGTTAGATCTCAGTGAACTGGTTTTAAAAAAACACATGAAATAATTAATTTTCAATGAAAAAAGCTATTTTTATGATTTAAAAACATGATTCCAAACCTATGTTGCATGAAACTTCTAGGAACCCAACGTTTTGGGATGTACATGTACCCATACCCGAAACTAGGCCGAAACTCAACCATCATGTAATCGTCTATGAAAATTAATATAAGTTTGTTTTTCCTTCTAAATTGCCACCTATGGGTCTTAAGACTTATTCCCTTTCTTCTTGCAAGATAATGTGTTATTCACTTATATATATATATATATATTTTATATATTTTATATATACATATGACGTTTCCGTTGACATTTCGACTGACGTTTACATTTTTGGGAGGTGACGTAATCGTACCCGTTTCAGAAACTCTGAAACGTTTTGACATTTCGTGCAACTTAGTTCCAAACCAATAGACACAAAATATGCAAAGTTTGCTCATATATATATACCATGTAAAGGTGAATATATGAAAATGGCACCAAGTACAATACATATCAGCAACAAAATATATAATCAATGAGGCTCTGAATGGCCTCTAGAGTCGAAAAGCAAAGCCTAAAATCTATGGTGCCACTAGCCTACTACAAGTCTACATATATGATATTAGTGATCAACATTATCACTTGAAACTTCTCATCATGATCAAACTCAATTGGTTGAGTCTCGACTCCCAAACTTTGCAATTGCATGAGTCATAAACTTCTCTGTTGGTTCAGTGGCTTGAGTCTCAAACTTAGGAAGGTATTCTGCCCTAATATGCCCTGTTACTTCATTTGGTGCTCTACATGTATTTACATGGCCTCCAATGATCTTATCCAAGCCAAGTGTTGCTTGAACGTGTTAATATATCCCTTCCTTCAATAGATTTTTGGCAATATTTGCAGATCATTTTGCCATCAATCATATCACAATGAGCCCATGCAGTATCCTTGGCTTTTGGAGGCATGGTACTACTACTTAGCTCAAATTGTCTGCTGTTCCATTACTCCAGCAAAAACATAACACTCTTCAATGTCACAATGAAGCTCACAAAAACTCCAAATGAGATGTTTGAGACAATTGAGAGGGGAGACCTCGTTTTATTGGCTTGGAGGGGCTATTTTTGGAGGGAAACAACTGTTATTTTCCCTCTGAACCATCTCACAAGCCTCCAAGAATGCATTTGGTGGGTCCGCGGTTGACCTGGCAATGGATCGATCGGTTTATGATGGAACCGGCCGATTTATGGGAAAATCGGCTCGTTTATGCCCGGTTTGTCTAAAAAAACGGTGAGGGAGGGCTGTTGACCGGGTTTTTTGACCAGTTTTAATGCTATGGTTGAATGTGACGCATGTCAAAGAAATAAAAACGAGAACATGAGATTGGGGTTACTTCACCCCTTACACATTCCTAACCGAAAATGGGAAGAGATATCAATGAACTTCATCGAAGGATTACCCATGTATGATGGAAAAGATAAGATTTTTATCGTGGTTGATAGATTAACTAAATATGCACATTTTATTGCAATAAGAAAGACATACTTAACAAAACAAAATGTTGATGTCTTCTATAAGAACATCTATAAATTGCATGGTTTTTCGAAGATCATTGTTAGTGATAGACATCCAAATTTTAAAGGGAGCTTTTGGAAGGAATTTTGCAAACATATTGGAATATCTGTTAATATGTGTTTAGCTTACCAACCACAAATGGATGTTCAAACAAAAATTGTAAATAAGTGATTGGAAACTTACCTTCCTTGCCTTGTGACATATAAGTAGAGCAAATGGTCCCAATGGTTTCATTTAGTTGAATGGTGGCATAATTATACCTACCACAAATATGCCAAAGTGACTCCCTTCCAGGCCTTATATGGTAATGAACCACCAAAATGGAAGGAATTTGCAGTAATTGATGCTAATGTCCAAGCACTAAAGAATCAATTTGATGAAGAACAAAAGATCATCAAAATATTAAAAGAAAATTTAGCAACATTTCAAAATAGAATGAAATAACAAGCTAACAACCATAGATCAAAAGAAAGTTTGAAGGCGGCGATTGGGTCTTTGTAACACTCCAACCTTACAAACAATTATCCATTAAACAATAAGGCAAAAAAAATTGGCTCCAAAATTCTATGGGACTTTTCAAATCAACAAAAAAGTTATTGTAGTAGTCCATGGGTTGTAATTACTAGACAATTGTCGCATCCATAATGTTTTTCATGTGTCATGCCTCAAGAAGATGTTGGGACAAGCCCAATTTCCCGAGTTTGATGATGAAGGAAAATTGTTTTAGAACTACAAGGTATTTTGGCCACTAGGGAAAAAGTGTTACATTCTAGAACCATCAAAGAATATCTTATCAAATGGAAAAACCTTCTAGAAGAAGATTCATCCTGGGAAATAGAAAACTTTTGCAAACAATACCCCTAATTACCCTTGCTTTCGGGACAAAACAATTTTTAAAAGGGGTGGTAATGTTACAAACATAATATTAGTTAGTAGCTAACTATAAGATGTGTCCTACCCAATGTTGTAGGAATTGTCCCCCTTGGTCTCGGAGAAAAATTCGCATCCTAGAAAGATCTCTTGGCAATCCTTGGGCGAAACCATGGTTCCAAAAGAAATTGGAGTCGTGACGATTCTGAATCGTAGTTTTGCAGGGTTGAATCGTAGTTTTGACACAGTTCCATAATCTCGAACCACGGTTCTGCCATGGATCCAAAAACCACGGGTTTTTTTTTTTGGAATTTTCATGCAATTATGTGAGGAACTATGTTTCTCGAACACTCCCATGTAAAAATTTCTGTTTTCCCACCCCGGTTTTCAGTTTCTCCTTATTTATCCCATGTAGTTAAATGCCCTTTCCCATAACGATACATTCAACAAGCTGAAAAAAATAAATTTGCTGAAAACACAAATTCTGGAAAATTTATAGAATGCTGGAAATTGCAGAAATAAAAATCAACAGTAATAAACAGCCATTAAAACACTGATATTTTTGGTCAATGTGACCCTGGAAAAACCTCCTACAACTCTTGGGGAAAACCAGTTTGAGA
>APFE030483912.1:154886-197422 GCA_000404065.3 Pinus taeda | reverse complement strand
TCGAGCCTCATTGTAAGTCAGTTCAGAGGCATGTAGCCCACACATCTCTTCTCAGAGATAGCTAACATCGCCCTAGCTAGTTTATTTCCATTTCTGATTGTAAGCATATTTCAGTATTTTCCATTAATGAAATGAAGTATTATTTCCGCTGCATATTTGTGTATATGGTTATCTCTGTAATTGGTTGCGTTCCTGTTTAAATCTGGATCAAATGACTAGGAGTCGTGGAGAGACCTTCTTGTGAGGGTCTTGTATGATATGGACTTTGAGCTTTGGGAGCTCCGGGGGCCTTGGGATAGTTCTTGGAGCGATGAGCAACCATAGGGTGAGTGGTTCATCCTTCCCCTAGTGGTTTGTTGTGTACACGGTGAGTGGTTCAGCGTTCCGCTGTGATACCCCATGGCGACATGTAGGCATGATGAATGGTTCATCCTTCTCTTGTTGAGACATCCTACCCATGTAGTGTGGGACCCATGGGAAGTACCTCTCATTTGACCAATGAGTAAGGAAATGAGGATAGGGACCATAGTACTACTGATGGATGCATCTTGTACTACCGTACTCCCTATGCTAGGATGATATTGATATGGGATCAATTGGAACTAACTTCGGGTCAGTAAGAGTGGTATGACACTCTCTTTATTGGAATTGACTCCGGGTTAGTAAGAGTGGCATGAGACACTCTTTTTATCTAGGACTGACTTTGGGTCAGTAGAGAATGGCATGATACATTCTCGACCACTTCTTTTTCTTCATAGTTCAACAGAGTAGAGCAGAGCAGTGCATTGAGGGCAGAGATAGTACTGATTGATAGATGGATTAGCAGATGGAGTTCTCCCTAGTTGACAGGGAGTGTTAAAATTGGCAACTAGGGCTAAACTCCATATGGGTCACCTTATTTATGGAAGCTGATATTTTTCTTGGATTCCTCTCCCCGAGTGGTGTAGCATTGATCGAAACATCATCCAATTCCGACATGTATATATGGAGATATGAATTTATTTATATTATTGACAATTTGTCAAGGTCGACAAGCAAGCAAAACAATCATTTTCACCCCCAACTTAGCCTCAACGTTGCATATAAAAGGAGGAAACCTCATGGCATTATTTCACCATCTCATCGTCACATCCTTCTCTCTCCTCTCTTGTTTGGGTACGCATATCTGGAGCAGCTTCTCTCACATGTGCACAAGGAAGTAGGCTGTCTTATGTTTAGGGCTGCATTGACCGAGTTTGACCGAAGCTGCAGGAAGGCTATTTGGACAGTGTTGACTCTTCTTTGATTGCGGATTGGGTTAGGCTGCCTCTCCTTGGCAGGACGCAGTTCTGGAGAACCACTTTGACCCCGTGTTGACCAATGTTGATTGTGCTAGGGCTGGCCGCAAGCTTGACTGCAGTTGACTAAAGTTTGACTGGGATTTTCGAACTGCTTTGGGCTGATACTTCTTGCTGTTGGAGGCCGTGTTGACTGAGCTTTGATCAAGCTTGATTGGAGGTCAAATCTGACATGTTTGACCAGCTTTGACTCTGCTGGTTAGGGTTTGCTGTTCCTGTCATAAAATATCAGTTTTGTATATTTGTACTATCTCTTTCTCTCTGCTGAACTATTGCAGGTTATAAGAAGAATTGATCAAGGGTTTCCCCACATTGGGGTTTGTCCTTCGCTGGTGCCATATCTTGTGTCCTCTTGTCTTGGCTTGTCTTCTACTGTTTATGTTTATGTTCTATCTGCATTTTACTATCATGCTGATGTGATTGCTAAACTGGTAATCGATATTGGGCTAATAAGAAATTGAAGTAAATTGCTCTTAAGCATAGAACATACCAAAAATTAACAATATCGGTAAAGGAGGAAGGCTTTTGCAAAATGCCAATAAAGAAATCAAAGAATTACAAGACATTTACATGATTTCAATAATTTGATTCTTAATCCTTGCTAGCAAATTGATTGGAATGATAAATTGATTGAAGCTCTTCAACTAAAATTAATTGAAAATGAGCAGCAAATTGAGAACATTGTTGATGCAACTTATGACACAAATGACCTCATGCAAATGAAAATGATGGATTTTGCTTATGACACAAATGACCTCATGCAAATGATTGATGTTACTTGTGATATAAATGGCTTAATGAAAATGATGGATTTTGCTTGTGGCACAGATGATCTAATCCAAATGCTTGATGCTACTTGTGGCACAAATGATCTAATTGAAATGGCTGATAAAAATTGCATCAAAAGAGATGGTTGTTGATTCCTTTCTAGGTTATGTGATGGAATCATTCATCAGCAATGAATTGATGAAGGAAAGTTATGTTGAAGATGGGTCACAAGTAGAAGCACACAGTGATAGCAGTGGCAAAAGTGCAAATTTGGAGTTAGAAAAGAAAACTTTTATGAAAAGCATCAAAAAATAAAAAATGATCTTTCCAAGATGATTGCTAGACCTTGGGAAGAAATGCAATTTAACAGGAATTGACATGGATTAGATATGACAAAGGTAACAACTATCATATTTCAGATTACTCCAAACTAGTTTAGTTTGTGAGTGTAGGATTTCTTGATGAAAATTTTAAGGCTCTAGAAGTCAATGAAGGGGTTAATGAAGAATGTTGATGACATGGTTGATGGTAAAAATATTCAGCAAATTCCTGATAAACAACAGCATATCATAGAGTTGGTGATACGGAGATGAGTAGTTTGATCTTCATCCCTGTCTTCAATTTTGGAAGACAAATCGTCATTTAGAGGATAAAAACCAAAAAATTCATTATGGTTGGATAACTCCAAGACTATGTTGCTTGATTGCAGGGTCCTTTTCAATAATTGGTTGTGCCGTAATCTAAGGTTCTACTAAAAATAATCAGAGTTGGCGATATGGAGATGAAGTGTTTTGATCTTCATCCCCATCTTCAATTTTAGAAGACAAATCATCATTTAGACAGATGTTGAAAGAAGGATAAAAAGCAAAAAATTCCTTATGGTTGGATAACTCCAAGACTATGTTGCTTGATTTCAGGGTCCTTTTCAATAATTTGTTGTGCCGTAATCTAAGTTTGTACTAAAAATAAGCCATATCATTCAACTGCTTTTGTTTAAAATTATTTCAGTTATTGGTGTGTATATGGCAATATGCTAAAAAAAACACTCCAATTGCATTCTCACCTAGAAACACTGCATTTTTAGCTCAATATCCAAGTTATAAACTTTTGCAAATCAGGGCGCTAGCTAATAGATTGTTTAGTGTTTCACCCCCCCCATTAGTTGATCTTTTAAAAAGGATTTCATGAGTGCAAGTTCAATTTTTTTTTATATAATTTGAGCTCCTACATGACCATTCACAAAGAGATATATTTTAGATGCATTGGTAGCCATGTCTTATTTGTGAAAAACTGTTTGTTTGAAATAAACAATTGATTGTTTTACTCATTTATAATTTTCTTTCTCAACTAAAATTTGTTGTATCCCATGTTCATATTTTCGCCATGTTAATGCTGAAAACAGAGTCATTAATCATGAAGTTAACTTAAAGTTATGTTAATGTGGTGGAGTTATGCTTTTAACATCTCAACCTTTAGTGTGAATATTTTTAGAGCTTACCATGGAATGGTATTTTTTTTTCTTAAATTTGGTTTGCATTGCAATATTTTCTAAAAATGTAATGAAGATTTTCCTGATTAATCTATGCGCTTTATCTTATGTAAATGTGTATGCGATCCTAATGGTTTTCCCTCTGCATGTAATAAGGTTTCGAGACTAGCATCAGGAGGGATGGAAAGCTGCCAGTCAGATAGTTCAGTCAGGTATTATCATTTTTTCTTGTCAAATATTGAGGTTGCTTTTGTTTCATTTTATCTTTATGTATAGCTATTTAAGGTCTGTATATACACAGGAGCAATGGTGCAAACACAAATTTTCCAAACCAGTTGAACTCTGGAGTTGGTGCAGCGACACAAACTGTGTCTCTCATAAAATCAGATTCTGAAAAAGTGAAAAGCACACCGGCTGGAGAATATCTGACTGCTGCATTGCTGGATTTCAATCCTGATCAGTATGACAGTCCTGCAGCTATTGCTGATGGGGCAAACAAACTTTTAATGCTGGTAAATATTTGAAGCTGTATAATCAACATGTTTTCCCCATTTCTGCTGTTAGTAATTACAAATGGGTTTAGAGATTAGTTTTTGTTGAAATGTGGAATAATTGTAAATATATTCTGTTCAAATTATTGATTTCGTTGTAAAAGATTAAGATATATTAAGTGGGAGAATGGATGTGCTTCATTGGAAGTGCTTTCTAACAGAAATATGTTGGCATGATCTTCTGGCTGTCAGTAGAGCTGAATGCCAGTTTTATTGTTCAAGATTAGTGAATGATATATATCTAGTAATTTACGTTCACTTACAAATGGTGTTGTGAATTGGATATCAACAAGAGAAATGTGGACCATTCAAATGGCGAATTGTCTCATGCAGGTAGCTTGGTTTAGTATGTTATGAGAGAACATATCCATATTTGGCAAAATTTTTACATGATTAGTTTTTTTCTAGGACATCCAATTGATATTACACACTCACTGCAATTCAGGGGATCTTGTATTAGAAATGGAATATATTTCTCTGGAGTTTGGATAGGGTCTATGGAATGTGTATAAGTTTAAATCAATTTATAATCTAGTTTATAAGTGCACCGGATCCACCCCACACTATGTAGACAATAAGTCCATCAGTACCAAATTGTGTACACACATGAGAGTATTGAGTCAGTCACCACAGTTTGGCTAGGGTCTAGGGAATGCATATAAGTCTAAATCAATCTATAATCTAGTTTATAAGTGCACTGGATCCATCCCACACCATGTAGGCAATGAGTATGCCAGTACCAAATTGTTTACAAACATGAGAGTGTTGATACAATCACCACCATTTGCAATGCAAGCAACTGTTTGAATTTCGGGAAGCATTTCGTCAGTCATTAAAAGCTATATCAGCTTCACTATTTCTCTATTGCACTCATCAAACTGGCTCTGATCATTTTCAACAATGGTTGGTTGTGCTTCCTTGCCCAACACAAGCTGATTGAAACATCTTTCCCCAATAATGGCCAACACATGCTGTTTCCACGTATCATAATTCTTCACAGAAAATTTCTGGTTACCCTCCGATATAATGTTAGACAAAGTAGTGATTACAGCACAAAATTCAACTTTAATGTTGCTGAAATTCAAATCTATAACTGAAATAGAGATTTACAGCCAAGAAAACTGTGTTTATGGAGATAAAAACAAAAGTAGTGGCTGTAAAACTGATAAATCTGCTGAGAAATGCATAGATCAATTACAGACTGCAAATACCTGCTAAACTGGACTATTTTTTTGTTTCTTCTTCCCTCAAACAGAAAATTACTGAGAACAACAGAGAGTTCCTTTCCAATTTGTCAAACCCCAGGCAATTAGTTGCTGGCTAAATTGCACTGAAACAGTTACAGATTCAGTTGGTGTGGAGGTGGGGTTGGAACTGTTACTGCAAATTTTCAAAAAAATCAGATCTGATGTGGTGGGGAAACAACAGACACACACACACAGATACATGGAAGGATAGAGTGGGAGGAGGGCAGGGTATGGGGGAGACAGATACAACAAAATTTCAGTAAAGTCGAATACATATAGACAGATGGATAGATTGTAGAGTGGTGGGTGACACATTTTTGGAGGGTGAGGTATGGGGAAGACCGATACAACAAAATTTCAGTAAAGTCAGATATATATAGATAAATGGATAGATTGTAGATTGGTGGGTGACACATTTTTCAGAAAAAGTTGGATAAAATATGGTGGGGAAATACACATACACAGACACATGCTTGCAAAATCAGTAGACAAATAATTCAGATAAACGTTCATCAATTAGATTTCTATAAAAGTTGAGACACTTAAAACAATATTCTAGAATTTAGAATGTTGTGTAGATAAAAAAAATCATAATTGTTATAGAGTTTTTGTCGATGGAACCTCTTAATCAGATTGAGTTGTTGGATAACTCATGTGAGTTTTAAATGTTTTCAATCTATAAATCTAAGAAAAGAAAGGTTAACATAAAATTTAATAGGATCACCATTGAGAGTGTGATTGTGGGTGGTGGGTATGATCATATGATGTGAAAATCTTGTTGAACACTTGTGGTGCTATTTATGAAAGCCGATATTATGGAAGTTCGAGTTTTCATGGAATCCAAGGAATGGGCCATATTAGCATATCGATGCAGCAATCATTAAGTTGGTAGAGCAAGATTTCATTTTGGACTTCATAGTGATTCATTAATTATATTGCTAAGGAGGCCTTTCTTTAGGAAATCAAAACATTCACCATAATGGGAGAGATCCATAGGACATGACAATTGAACTTATAAGGATGGGATACTATATTTGAAATAAGGTTATAAAAAATGAGAAGCATTTAGATTTTTGGCCCTCACATTGTAAGATTGGGCATTATGCATTATTTAACCCTATTGTTTAAAAGTTGAAATAGATCTGGTGTGGGGGAGGAGGGTGTGGAAATGGTAGCTTTAGCAACGAAGTAGAAGTTTGAAGAATGTGTTTAATCAGTGGATCGAGAGAAGAAACCAACATTGCACTGGTATAGATGACATCTTGGAGTAGGAAGATAAAAGGCACCAAGAGGATGACTTGGCAATAGGAAGATGTAATACATCAAGAGGATGAAAAATGATAGAAGATAAAACCCAATATTCCTGGGATGCAGAGACTTTAGAGTGGCTAAATGCATAGAGGGACATGTGGAAGCACCCCCAAAATTCCAAGGAATGGTAGAGGATCTGTTGGGGTCTCTTACATGGGTGACCCCACTCAAGATGCTAGAAAATTAAAATGAAATATATAAAAACTAAAACATAAATCATTGAAATATTATACCTAAAAATATGCAAGTAACACACACCATTACATGTAACATCATAAACCTTAAATGATATGTGCAATGATATAACAACATAATAATCACAATTTGTGAATCATCTATCGTGTTTGCATTTCTCTTATATTTAGATAGATCCAAGTTTTAAGACAACTAATCTGAGAATAGGTTGAATGACAAATGAAGATCATTGCTCAAGGAAACATCACACTAGTTTTTGCATGCAATAACTACACAAAGAAATAAGGTCCAATTGTGGGAATGTATCTGTTTAAATCACAACCATTGGCACATCAATTGACTTGAGTTGTACCTAAAAATCATTGAAATATTATACCTAAAAATATGCAAGTAACACACACCATTACATGTAACATCATAAACCTTAAATGATATGTGCAATGATATAACAACATAATAATCACAATTTGTGAATCATCTATCGTGTTTGCATTTCTCTTATATTTAGATAGATCCAAGTTTTAAGACAACTAATCTGAGAATAGGTTGAATGACAAATGAAGATCATTGCTCAAGGAAACATCACACTAGTTTTTGCATGCAATAACTACACAAAGAAATAAGGTCCAATTGTGGGAATGTATCTGTTTAAATCACAACCATTGGCACATCAATTGACTTGAGTTGTACCTGATGGAATACTTCCTCATCTACTTGTGCATTAGGCTTCCACTCCTTTTATTTTTATTTTTATTTTTTTGTCTTTCCTCAAAAAGATACACTTTGGTCAAAAGGATGCATGAAACCATGGAACCTTTTCCCATTCTTTCGATTTACTGTCCTCTACTTTGGTGTGGGTAAGTACAATAAGCTATCATCAATATACATCAAGATCACAATTTCTACTTACTCCATTGAGGTCTTAGGAGTTTGGGAGTTGGAACTTGGGACCACTACTACACATCATGAAATGGAGGTCCCACTTATAATTTTCAATGTCATAAATTGATGTTAATGTTCATTGCTTGCAAAACTATAAGAATTTAATAATAAAGTTAAATAGAAAATCAAATGAGGAAGATTCTCTTGACTGATGAGAAGTAGATGGCGTGGGTTCATCATTATATAATGTTCAATTAAGGTTTAAGAGGGGGTAACAATTATGCTTTTCCCCATTTTTAGTTGTTATTTCTATTTTGTGGGTTGTGGGCCATGTTACCCACCAAAAGTGGGTAGCCCGTATGAACAATTTTTTCTCCTCATTTGTTAGCTAGCCAACCAACAATGCTATGATGACCCACATATAGTTTACATCAGAGCTCTCCACCTATGCTTTGGTTAGTGTTCTTTCCTATCTACCATGCTTCTTGAAATAAGGTGGGTTATCTATCGGAGGGAACGCTAACGATTTTTGTAACCATGTTCTTGCATTTAATGTTGTGGTGCATACTTATATCGATCAAAAGATAGATGATTGAATGCTCTTGATTGTACCCTTGTTCCCATGCTTCACTTGAGAGGTAATCCTTTGCCCCTAGTCTAGTGTGACCTCCCCTGAAGTTCTTCCTTCAGGAAGGGCACTAATAGGACACACTGATTGAAGTAACGTGTCCAAGGCAATCCATACTTACCACATGAAGGAAGCGCACTAATCGGACACATTGATTGAAGTAACCTACCCAAGGCAATCCATTCTTAACACATTCCATGTTTCCACTATTATCCACATCCATTCTTGGGTTGATTGTCAATTGTCATTGGGATTAACACCCTATATACTCATATTTGAGGGAGGGCTAAGAATTTTTCCCTAAGAGGTTGATGTAGCTGAAAGAAATAAAAACGTATGAAGCCACAACTATGGTTGGGACATAGTAAGCTTGCAAGCAAAAGCCTAGGATGAGCTTTGCCCTCCTCATTAGCCATCACTTTGTTCCTTAACATCTCCTTTTCAATCTAAAAGGAATTCTTGATTGTCCCAACCCCAATGAGCAAGAAACTGTTATATCTTTATGAGGTATTGGAAAATCATAAAGCAAGTTGGGTCTCCTAAGCCATGCAAGAGGGGTAGAAAAAGCAAGTTGAGGAAAGGGGTAACTCATGCCTCCACGATTGCTCCCTCTTCTCATTAAAACACTCAGAGATGTTAGACTTCCTTTAGTTGGTACCATGGATAAGGCCATCTTCGTTGAAGTCTTACCCACTTCACCAGCATTATCACATGCATATATTGATTGATGGGTCTACCTGTGAACACTGTTATCAAGACCAAACCGGTGATCGAACCAAAGAACCTTGTGGACCAGGAACCGGTCGAAACTGGTAAAAGACTGGAAAAAAAACTGGTTTACCAAAAACACATAAAATATTCATATTTTAAAGAAAAACATATATATTCATGTGCATCCATATGAATCCAAACCATTTATATGCAAATATGCAAAAGTTTTCATTTACATAGCATGTAAGGGTGCACATAACCAAAATAGCATAGAGTGCAATCCATCTCTGAACCAAAAATACATCAACAAATAGGCTCTAGATGGCCTCTATGTTAAATTGGAAACCAGGGCCAAACTCCATGTGGGTCGGCTTATTTATGGCAGCTGATATTTTTATTGGATCCCTCTCGTCGAGAGGTGTAGGATTGATCCAAAGATCATCCGATTCCGATAAGTATTATGGAGATATGAATTTATTTTGTTTATGTAATTATTATCAAGCCGACCAGCACTTATGTAGGCTCTAGAAGCCCAACCGACGTGTCTATTCATCATCTTCGTTTTAGTATAAATAGAAGAGGATTTGAAGTCATTTGTGCACACATTCTTCATGTGATCTTCTCCTCTCCACGTCTTGGGTTTTTGGTGAAGGAGAATCACATAAAGGATACGCTGGCCTATATACAAATGATGCCCTAAAACGCAGAAGCCCTAATTACAGTCATGGAGGAGTCTTATATGCTGTCCTAAAGGATGCTCTTCTATGCAGCAAGGAGAGGCTTCAATACGCTGTCCAAGGGAGCTTCTATTCACAGTGAAAGGAAGCTCTAACAGTGCCCTAGCCGCAGTCAAGAGGAAGGGTTCTATTCTAGCCCTAACCGCAGTAAAGGAGGCCTATTCTCAGCTGAAGGAGAAGCCCTCATATGCAGCCCTATAGACGCAGTTGAAGGAGGATCCTTATACGCTGTATAGAGGAGGCTTATCCGATATCTTAAAAGGCCCTAGACGCAGTCCAAACAAGTGTCGTAACTGCTGTTCAAGTGTGCCCTAGATGCAGTTGAATGTAGACCCTAGCACTGTACAAAGAAGGGTTTAAGCAGCAGAAAGGAAGACTCCTATACGCTGGCAGGAAAGGCCTTATACACTGATGCCATAGTCACTGTTTATGAAGCCCTTCTTCAGCAGCAAGAAGACACTTAACGCAGCAAGAAGGAGAGTCTAATAAAGCCTAGTCTAGGCCGCAGTCAAGGAGGCATCATATGCAGGCCTAAACCGAAGCAAGAAAAGGATGTTAGGGTCTCCACCTACAGCGAGCAAGATAGCCCTTAAACGCAGCAAGAAAGTGACTCATAAATATCTATACAGACAGAAGGACAGCAAGGGAAGCATGATGTACATGATGCATGGGCAGCATGTTGTATGTGATAATCGGCAGCATGATAAACAACAGTGATAGAATGGCATACCTGTAGCAGCCCTATCACAATGAACAGCAGTGATAAAATGCCATCTGTTAGAACAGCATGATGATGATGATGCACATGGGTATGGGCAGCATGATGATGGATGAGATCATGGACAACATGATGCATGGGCAGCACAGTGATCATGAGCAGCATGATGATGCTGGATGCAGCATGATGGTGCTACACATTAAGGTGCAGCAAATGGACGAGATGCAGAACGATGATAGGTGAAGGAGTCACCTTGAGAATCAGTTGAAGCAGAATGTCTTCAACTGATCTCATCATGATACGAAATGATCTATGCTAGATCTAGATAAGTCAAAGTATTGACTGCTGTTGTAAATGTACTCTCTCTCTCTCTTTCTCTGTTGAACTCTGAAGATAAAAGAAGATTTGATCAAAGGGTTTCCCCACACATTGTGGGGTTTGTCCCTGGCTCACGCCATATCTTGTGTCCTCTTGTCTTGGCTTGTCTTCTGCATTTTGTATTTATGTTCTATCTGCAGTTTATCGTAATGCTGATGTGATTGCTAACTGGGAAAATTTAAATAAATTGCTCTAGCATAGAACATACCTAAATTTAACAATCAGATGTGCTCTAGCCATGAAAATTGGTAGAGAGGTTAAGACACATGAGATCTCCAAGACTCAGAAATTGTTTGGAGAAATTCCACTTGGATGAAGAGATATTAAAATAATTAATATTTTTAATGGGGTTCCTGATTCTAAACTTAGGAAAATTAAAATATTAATGTGTATTAATATAAAATTATTGAGAAAGTTCTAAGAGATGAGGATCAAGAAAAATCTAATATTAGCCGTTGATTAGGGACTTAATCTCCGCCTTTGAATCATCAATAGGAAAAGTATAAGAGGAGGCTTGAGGGTCAGTTGGAGACACACCAAGAAACTTGAGAGATTAGTTAGTTCGATTTTTTGGGGTGAGGTTTGCTGAGGAAATTGAGGGGAAGCTCAGTAGGAGGCCGAGGAATACATATCTGAGAGGCAGTAGAGTGCCGAAAGAGGCAACACAAAGCCTAGGAAGGGTGACACAGAGGCAACAAGGATTGACGGAGAAGCTTGGGAGGCCAGCGCAGAGGATGCAAAGGGCCAAAGTAGTTGATGCAGAGGCCATAGAGGTTGACGCAATAGACATAGAGGGCTTCAGAGGCCGCGTTGAGGTGATTCAGTGGGACAAACATAGCGCTGATTGGTTGACGCAAGACCAGAGAGGGGGTGACGCAGTCCTTCAGACGATGACGCAGTTCCAGAAAGTGCGTGGAGCACCTTTCGCTCTAGCACAAGGAATAGTTGGAGTCACCATAGGATTTTTCATCCGGTTGTTGATCAACCAAAATATCTGTCTCTGGATAGAGGTATTGTTGCCAAGGATATTCTCTGAAGGGCACCCTAGTTGTATTCAGAATTTGCTTAATAATGCTGCATGGATTTTCCCATATTGGGTTTTTCCGGGGATGATTGTCCAAAAATAACGATGTCCCTTGTGTTGTCTTAGTTTATTTCAGATGCTAATCTATATGTGTGTGAAGGCTGCAATTATTTATTGATGAGTTGATGGATGAGCTTAGAGGAGCCAAATACTTCTCCAAGATAGATTTGCAGTCTGGGTATTATTAGATTCAGGTGCAGGAGCAGGATATTCCGAAGACATCTTTCAGATGTCATTATGGGCATTTCGAGTTCTTGGTCATGCCTTTTGGATTGACCAATGCACCTGCAACCTTTCATTCATGTATGAACCATGTGTTCAGAGGTCAACTGAGGAGATTTGTGCCAGTATTCTTCGATGATATCTTGATTTACAGCAAGACGTGGGAGGAGCACTTGTAACATCTAGAGGCGGTGTTATGTATCTTGGAGGAGGAGCAGTTCTACCCCAAGATATCCAAGTGCAAGTTTGGGATGACAGAGATGCTCTACTTGGGACACATCATAGGCGTAGATGGGGTCAAGGTGCACGAGGAGAAGATCAGGGCCATTCGGGATTGGCCAGTGCCTACAGATGTGACAATGTTGAGAGGGTTCTTGGGCATCTGTACTTACTGTTGATTTTTGGTAGCATCGGATGTGCTCAAAGCCTCAAAATTTGCAGGGATGCTTGGACACATGTATTCCACAATACCCAGGAATCGTTTTGGGAAATTCCACCCGGAGACAGTTTTATTAAAATAATTAATTAATTTTAATGGGTGCCTATGTCTAAATTTAGGAAATTAAAATAATTAAAGGGTATTAATCTAAATGTGGGTGAAACTTCTAGAAGAAGACAAAAACAGAGTTCAAATGATCTGAGCCCTTGATTAGAATCTAATATGGGTCGTTGATTACTCAATTGGAGGATTATAAGGACATCGATGGGCATTTGGAAAACACTTCGAGTAAGAGATTAGCAATCGAATTTCTAAAGAGAGTAGTGCAGTAGTTGCCAGAGATATTTGAAGTGATTTCTTGCAGTGAGGATAAGGGATAGTATCCGGAGGGAAGTTTTCCTGGGCCAGAGAGTACAAGGAAGAGAAGGCAGAGAGACGTCCAAAGAGGTTGATGCAGGGCCACTCAGAGCTACGCTGTGGTAGCGCAAAGCTTCAGAGGGAGATCAAATTTTTGCTGAGGGAGACGAGTTCCAGAGTAGGAACCCAGGGTGTGAGACCGGGAAGCCTGAGAGATGAAGTTCCCAGTCAGCGGAGGATCAGAAGGAGGTGCAGCGCAGTCCCAACAACAGTGACGCAGTGACTGCGTGGGCTTGACACAGAACTACACCGAGGCTGCGTAAAAGCTCATCTCTAGAGCAGATTAGTGTCAGTTCTTCCAGTGACAGGGTGAGATCATATCACTATTATTTTTGCCCAGTTTCTCTCTGTATCGGATAGCCAGTTGGGCATCTAATGAATTGTACTCAGATTTATTATTTCTTAATAATACAAACCCTCAGCTACTGCACCGGTTTTCCCACACTGGGTTTTTCTAGGGAAATTTGTCCAATAATAATTGTGTAGATGTGTGTGATGTTTATTTCTCTCTTGTGTTGTATTTAGTTTCCGCAATTTTTATTTGTGTAGGCTGTAATGTATTTAATTCGATATTTTCGAAACCCCATAGGTAGCATAGTTTGTGGGCCAAGGATGTAGAAGTTTTGAGGAGAATTCGATTTCTCTGAGTGAGTCGACAAAGAAATTCGATCTCCAGATCGAAGCTTTCCAGAGGCAGAAGGGACCAACATATTTTTCCTTGCAGAGCAGATCTTTAGCTAGGACACAGATATTTTGTAGCAGTGGCTAGCATAATAGCGTCAGTGGGAGAGAAGGAAACACACTAGAGGGAATTTCTTTGTTGGAGAATTCCTAGCTAGGGAATTTGATTTCTCTATTGCTAGGCATCAGCGAAGAGGAGTTGATCTACTAACTTCAATAGGGAGTGCGTAGGCGAGCCTAGTGCTACGTAGAGGAGAGAGGAGGGAGTTCGACATTTTATTTGGCAGAGATGGCAGCTAATGGGTTGCGAGACCAGGATCGGTTGGATGGTGCATCCAACTATGTGATTTGGAAGGCAAGAATGGCATGTCTTCTAGATGAGCACTTTCTCAAAATGTATGTCAATGGTGTGTTAGCTATGCCCGCGGATCCAGATCTGCTCAAGAAGTACAAGGGAGAGATGGAAAAGGCCAAGCGGTTGATCCTCGATGGAGTGAGAGATCACGTAGTGTGTCACATTGTCAATAAAGATAATGCCCAATAGATGTGGGAAGCATTGGCCACGCTATACGAAGGATCTTCCAAGCAGCGAAAGATGTTCTTGGAGTAGAAGATGAGATCCACATAGATGAAGAAGGGGGAATATATTGATCCATTCCTGATGAGGCTTCGGGAAACCCAAGACTCGTTGGCAGTTGTGGGGTCGACACCTCAACATTCCGAGATGGTAAGGTTGGCCCTGAATTCAGTTTCAGAGGAGTGGCCAGTATTTGTCTAGAGCATCTTGGGCAAAGAGAGATTGCTGGATTGGGAAGGAATGTGGGCCGCTCTCCAGCACGAAGAGATGAGGAGAGACTTGGTCAAGTGTACACTTGATAGCAACAACAGCAGTGGGACGAAGCCCAAGGAGGAGGATAAGGGGCAGCAGGAGTAGCGAAGGTGGAAGAAGGACGTCTCGAAGATCAAGTGCTTCCGGTGTGGTGAATTTGGTCACTACGCTACACAATGTCCTCCCAGGAAGAAGGACAAGGACGAGAAGCATGATCCGAAGGCTACATTTGCAAAGATAAAAGAGGAGGAGTTTGACATGATTGCCAAGATACCTCCAGGGGAGAGGTGGGGTGATCTAGAATTGTAGTTCGAAAAAACTACATATGGGCAGGATGCTTGAGGAGTCCACCTCTTAGATCAATACCTCCACCTCTTAGATCAATACCTTGCTACAAGAGCCCAGATCAGTAGTAGCAAGATGGACCAGTGTCGGTGTAGAGTTCCGGAGTGACAGTTGCAGTGGCTAGGAGCGCCAGAGATTGAGCAGTGCAGAGCAGAGTTAGCAGCAGTGCAGTTGGCACAGAGCAGAGGTCAGCAACAGTGCAGAGGCCTCAGAGGGTCCGCGCAGAGACTAGCAGCTGTTAGAACTCCAGCAACAGATGCATCATGTTGAACACATGTTCGGTAATTTTGGATGCTTTTCCATTGCTATTGCAGTAGCAGCAACAGCTGGAGAAGGTTGCAGTGTTAGTAGTGGTAGGGCTAGCAGCAGCACAGATGCAGTATTTATGAGACTTGCAGTACAGATGCAGTATTGATAGTGGCAAGGTCAGCAACAGTATAGATGTAGCATTTACGCAGTAGTTGTTGGGCAGTAATTTCAGACATTGACAACGTAGAGGGAGTTGTTTCATAGTCAGGGTAACGCTTCAGCAAGTTGCATTACTAGAGCACATTCCTCACTAATAGGGAGTGTTGATTTCTGGTAGCATCGGATGTGATCTAAGCCTCAAAATTTGCAGGGAGGCTTGGACACATGTATTCCACAATACCTAGAAATCGTTTTGGGAAATTCCACGCGCAACCAGTTTTATTAAAATAATTATTTATTTTTAATGGGTGCCTAAGTCTAAACTTAGTAAATTAAAATAATTAAGGGGTATTAATCTAACTGTGGGTGAAACTTCTAGAAGAAGACGAAGATCGAGTCCAAATGATCTAATCCATTGATTAGAATCTAATCTGGCCTGTTGATTCCTCAACTGGAGGATTACAAGAAGGACATCGTTGGGCATTTGGAAAACACATCAAGAGATCAAAGATCGAATTTTTGAAGAGAGAAAAGCAGCAGTTTCCCAGAGAGATTCGAAGTGATTCCTTGAAGTGAGAGGCAGGGATAGTATCCAGAGGGATGTTTACCTAGGCTGGAGAGTACAAGGTAGAGAGAGCAGAGAGACGTTCAGAGAGGCTGATGCAAGGCAACTCAGAGCTACGTTGTGGTAGCACAAAGCTTCAGAGGGAAATCAAATATTTGCTGAGGAAATCGAGTTATAGAGACGGAAGCCAGGGTGTGAGACCTGGAGGCATAAGAGTTGAATTTTCCAGTCAGTAGAGGATTAGAAGAAGGTGCAGCGCAGTCCTAGTTGCATTGACGCAATGACTGCATAGGCTTGACGTAGAACTGCGCAGAGGCAGCGTGAAGTCTCATCTCCAGTGCAGATCAGTGCCGGTTCCTCCAGTGATAGGGTGAGATCATCTCGCTAATATTTTTGCTTAGTTTGTCTCTGTATTAGATATCTAGTTGGGCGTCCAACGAATTGTACTCAAATTTACTACTGCTTAATAATACAAACCCTCAGCTGTTGCACTGGTTTTCCCACAATGGATTTTTCCATGGACATTTGTCCAAAAATAACTATGTACATGTGTGTGATGTTTATTTCTCTCTTGTGCTTTATTTAGTTTCCTGCAGTTCTTATTTGTGTCAAGCGTATGTAATGCAATATTTTTCGTAGCACAAATAAAGTAAATTGGTTAATTGAATTAACAGTTAGAAGTATTAACATCAGTGGTTGTTGTAGGAATCGGGTAACCGATTTTTCACACTTACTACCAGAAGTTTGTCAAGTGCTTCTCATAGTTGGCAGCACCCCTCACTGATTTGGCTAAGAAGGTGGCTTTTACATGGACAGATGGAGCTCAAACAACATTCGATCACCTCAAGGAGGTGATGAGTTGTTGCCCTGTATTAGCACTCTCAGACTTCACGCAGCCCGTCACATTGGAGTGCGATGCATCGGGTGAGGGGATCGAGGCAGTTTTGTCCCAAGGTGGCCACCTTATTTCTTTCGAGAGCAGGAAGCTCCTACCTTATGAGAGATCGTATTCCATATATGACAAGGATATGTTGGCCATAATGCATGCATTGGCCAAGTTTCGACAATATCTGGTGGGTAACTGGTTTTGGGTGAAGACAAATCACAACAGTCTTCGCCACTTCGTGGGGCAACAGAGCCTCAACGATAGACAAAAAAGATGGGTTAGGAAGGTATAGGCCTATGATTTTGATATTGAGTATATGCGGGGGAAGCACAATGTGGTAGTCGATGCACTATCTAGGAGGCCCGCAGGACTTTCACTCATGAGCATTTTCCATGACTAGAAGGCACAACTATTAGTGGAGTACTCCAAGGATTGGCGGGCATGCAAGATCTTGGAGGGAAGTTATGTAGATGAGCACTATAGGGTGATGGACGAGGTTATATACTACAAAGGGAGCATATTTTTAGTTTCGGGGTCACAGTTGAGGGAGCATATCCTTCGTGCAGCTCATGATTCCCCTTTGTCTGGGCACCAAGGATTCAGAAAGGCCTACATGGCAATGAGAGAGCGCTTCACTTGAAAAGGCCTCAAGGGGGATGTATTGAGATATGTGTGAGGAGTGTGAGGCTTGCCATAGGTACAAGAGGGAGTTGACCCATCCAGCAGGATTGTTGCAACCTCTCCCCATTGCTGAGGGGAAATGGAAGAGTATCTCTAAGGACTTCATCACAGGGCTTCCCTCGGTGGAGGGGAAGGATTGCATTTTTGTGGTGGTCAACTGGCTGACCGAGTTCGCACATTTCTTTGCCATTCCGAGATGGTATTTGACTTCTTAGGTGGCAGAGTTGTTCTTTAGGGAGGTCTTTTGCTTGCATGGACTCCCTAAAACTATTGTCAATGACCAAGACTGCCAATTTATGGGGGGATTCTGGCAGGAGCTCTTCAGGCTAGTGGGCACTGCGTTGAAGGAAATGTAACTAGTTTGGTCTTCGTAAATGTACTTTTGATATTTGTATTTATTCAAGAAAAGAAATATTATTTTTATAATATATGTCAATGAGTTTCTTGCTCATTGAAGTACGTCTAGCACATGTTAAAGTGTTATAGGCGAGTATAACACAAAAGAATTATATTGAATACCTTAACGGAATGTTACGCCATGTATATTTATGTATGAGAGTCAAAGAATACACCTCCAAGCAAATTCAAGCCTCCTCCTAGTACTGGCACCATTAAATGAAGCAAATTGAAGCAAAGAAGACAAGTCGGCCTACAAGTTGGCCTAAAGGAGTCCTCTATATATAGAGGTTGTCCACTCCTCCAACGTCCCATCCATCTACCTGTATAATCGGTGAAGAAAAGTAGCCGAGAAAAGGTGAGCGAAGGACGAAGAAGGAGCCTCCAAGTGTAGCGAAGGAGATAGAAGGGACAAAGAAGGTTTTGGGATTGTTCTAGGGCTAATACCAATCACATTGGAGTGCGATGCATCGGGTGAGGGGATCGGGGCAGTTTTGTCCCAAGGTGGCCACCCTATTTCTTTTGAGAGCCGGAAGCTCCTACCTTATGAGAGATCGTATTCCATATACGACAAGGATATGTTGGCCATAATGCATGCATTGGCCAAGTTTCGAGAATATTTGGTGGGTAACCGGTTTCGAGTGAAGATAGATCACAACAGTCTTCGCCACTTCATCGGGCAACAAAGCCTCAACGATAGACAACAAAGATGGATTAGTAAGGTGTAGGCCTATGATTTTGATATTGAGTATGTGCGGGGGAAGCACAATGTGGTAGTCGATGCACTATCTAGGAGGCCCACAGGACTTTCACTCATGAGCATTTTCCATGACTGGAAGGCACAACTATTAGTGGAGTACTCCAAGGATTGATGGGCATGCGAGATCTTGGAGGGAAGTTATGTAGATGAGCGCTAAAGAGTGATGGACGAGGTTATGTATTACAAAGGGCACATATTTTTAGTTTCAGGATCACAGTTGAGGGAGCGTATTCTTCATGCAGCCCATGGTTCCCCTTTGTCTAGGCACCAAGGATTCAGAAAGGCCTACATGGCAGTGAGAGAGCGCTTCACCTAAAAAGGCCTCAAGGGGTACGCATGAGATATGTGTCAGGAGTGTGAGGCTTGTCATAGGTACAAGAGGGAGTTGACCCATCCAGCAGGATTGTTGCAGCCTCAACACATTGGTGAGGGGAAATGGGAGAGCAGCTCTATGGACTTCATCACGGGGCTTCCCTCGGTGCAGGGGAAGGATTGCATTTTTGTGGTGGTCGACTGGCTGACCAAGTTCGCACATTTCTTTGCCATTCTGAGATGGTATTTGACTTCTCAGGTGGCAGAGTTGTTTTTTACGGAGGTCTTTTGCTTGCTTGGACTCCCTAAAACTATAGTCAGTAACCGGGACTGCCAATTTATGGGGGGATTCTAGCAAGAGATCTTCAAGCTAGTGGGCACTGTATTGAAGGAAATGTAACTAGTTTGGTCTTCGTAAATGTACTATTGACATTTGTATTTATTCAAGAAAAGAGATATTATTTTTATAATATATGTCAATGAGTTTCTTGCCCATTGAAGTAGGTCTAGCACATGTTAAAGTGCTATAGGTGAATAAGAGAGTCAAAAGAATTATGTTAAATACCTTAAGGGAATGTTACACCATGTATATTTATGTATGAGAGTCAAAGAATACAGCTCCAAGCAAATTCAAGCCTCCTCCTAGTAATGGCACCATTAAATGAAGCAAATTGAAGCAAAGAAGACAAGTCGGCCAACAGTATTCAAGTCGGCCTACAAGTTGGCCTAAAGGATTCCTCTATATATAGAGGGTGTCCACTCCTCCAACGTCCCATCCATCTACCTCCGAACTCAGTGAAGAAAAGTAGCCAAGAAAAGGTGAGCAAAGGACGAAGAAGGAGCCTCCAAGTGTAGCAAAGGAGATAGAAGGGATAACGAAGATTTTGGCACTGTTCTAGGGCCAATACCAATCGCACGTGCAAAAGAAAAAGAGGGCTCCCTACAGTTATGACAACAACAACTTACAGTCAAGCATATCTCATTATTTGGGCTTGAATCTAGGCCTACAAGGCCTCCTATTTAAGCGAAGGAGGAGGGGTCCTCAAGCGAAGGAGAGAGGAACCATACTACATCAAGAAAACCTCCCACACGTGCAAGAATTAGTGCTGCAGAATAGTCCTACAAAGTCTGCATCTACACCTCAAGGAAGAGTTCATTTGGTCAAGGAGGAGGTAGGGATCATCACAAGGGAAGGGACTCATCACAAGTGTCTCTTCTAGAGCAAGTGCAACAAGGTACATCAACAGTTGAAGGAAGAACAAAGTGTCAGAAGAAGGAGGACGAAGTGCCAAAAGGAGGAAGACAAAGTGCTAGGGAAACCAAGTGCAAAGAGGAGAATGGACTTGACTTGTGCTTGGAGGATATTCTAGTCAAGGGTCTAGAGTTTGGCATTGATCAATAAGAAGCTTCAATAAGAGAAAACTTATCGAAGGGTTTTCCTCTCGAGAGAAGAGATGTTTTGGCCCTAGCAGAAAGCCAACATCTTTTGTTCTTGTTCTTCTGTTTTGGTAGTAGTTTGATGAAGCACACACACATGCATTAATAAGAAGAACAAGAAGATTAAGCTAACAAGACAAATTGTAAAAAGACTTTACAAATTGCTATCAAGTCAAGAAGAATCATACTAAACCTAATTTCCCTAGATTCTTCAACACATTGAGCTCACCCAGAGCACCAGTTATCATCCACAGATTGACGGTTAGACAGAGAGGGTAAATAAATGGCTAGAGGATTATCTCAGGAACTATGTGACAGGGCAGCAAGGGGCTTGGATTTGATTGCTGCACTTGGGAGAGTACTACTACAAATGTATGACTCCTTTCCATGCTCTATATGGTTATGATGTTTTATCTTTTGCTGACATTGTTTTTAGAGACAGCCGGGCACCAAAGGCTAAAGATTGGATCCTAGAGAGCCAAGACATCCTCAAGGCTCTTAAGGATAATTTGCAGACAACTTAGAATCAACAAAAGATATACACTGACAGGGATCAGGTTGAGAGGAATTTTGAGGAAGGGGACTTGGTGTACCTTCGATTGCAGCCATACCAACAGTCCACTCTGAAACAGAAGGGGGCCGAAAAACTGCATCCACGATTTTATGGGCCCTACAAGGTTATGTGATTAGGAGGGTTGGAGAGGTAGCTTATGAGTTGGAGCTGCTGCCAGGGAGAAAAATCCATAATATTTTCCATGTTTCATGCCTCAAGAGAGTGTTGGGGAAACATGTTACAACAAGTGTGGAATTGCCTCCACTCGATGATGAGGAGCATCTGGTTTTGGAACTAGAAACCATCTTGGAGACAAGGGAAAGGACGCTCAAAAGCAAGATAATCAGAGAATACTTGGTACGTTGGAAGAGCTTGTCAGATGAGGATGCTACTTGTGAGGGTGAGCATATGTTGATTTCGGGTAGCATCGGATGAGCTCTAGCCATGAAAATTGGTGGAGAGGCTAAAGTACATGAGATCTCCAAGACCCAAAAATGGTTTGGACAAATTGTACCTGGTTTGGGAGATATTAAAATAATTAATAATTTTAATGGAGTTCCTAAGTTTAAACTTAGGAAAAATAAAATATTAATGGGTATTAATATAAAAACTGGGTTAGAAGGTTCCAAAAGTCATGGATCAAGCCAAATCTAATCTTAGCCATTGATTAGAGATTTAATCTCGGTCGTTGAAGGACCAACAAGAAAAGTATAAGAAGAGACTTGAGGGTCAGTTGTAGAACACACTAGAGCGATCAATCATTCATTTTGCTAGAGTGGGGTTGCTAAGAAAAAGTGAATCAGTGATTAGCAGCGAGGGGCAGTGAGTACTAGACAAAGAGGCAGAGACAATACTGAGAGACCAACGCATAAGCATGGAGAGGGAGAGAAACAGCCAGTTCAGGCCACACAGAGCCCAACAAAGATAGCGCAAAGGCCAGAGGGACTGCATATTCCACGCAGAGGCTGCTGGAGTGACGCAGAGGGTCTCAGAGGCTACACAATGCCTCAGAGGGCTGACGCAGAAGCTAGAAGAGCCAGCGTTGAGCTTCAGTTTTGCCGGAGTGGGTTTCGTGGGACAGGTTTTTTGAATACCTGTTTCCGAATATAGAGGTATTGTTGCCGTGTATTTTTATCTGTCGGGTGAGCCGGTTAGGCACCCTGTTGTACTCAAGGAAATACCGCATAATAATAATCCTTTAGAATAGCTGCATTAGTTTTCCTGCATTGGGTTTTTCCGGGGACATTTGTCCAAAAATAACGATGTCACTTGTGTGCTTGTTTTCTTTCAGTTGATGATCTGTAGATGTTGTGACTGTATTGTGTTTATTTTAGTATTTAAATGTTTTAAATAGCTTGTTCAGAATTTACAAGTAGAAGAAATAAACCATTAGAATACAGATTAATTTTCTAACGGATGGACTTAGAAAATTCAACATGGTATCAGAGCATGGTTGCAAATCGTAGGAGAGTTGAAGGCATCGATTGAGGAGAGAATTTGCAGTAGAATCAACTGTCCCGAGTGATAGTGGTTGATCCTTGCAGAAGTGACAGATGAAGGGTTGACGCAAAGGGACTGCATCATCAATCTGGGCTTGATAGAGGTCAGCATAGAGATTGAGGAGGGTAGAAACAGGTTCACGCAGAGGCCAGGAGGGTTGACGCAGTTGGCTGAGGGAGTTGTTTTGCCAGTGCCGAGATTGCGTAGGGCCAAGAGGATCAATCCTTCAGTTGTTGGGGCAAAGGAAGTTGTGGGCGGTTTGCGGGAACGAAACTAGTGGGGTACTGTGGTCAGAAGAATACCTAACAGGGCAAGACCAAGGTAGAGGGAGTTTCTGCTGAGGCAGATTTCTAGCCAAGGAATCTATATCAATTTTGTAGTTGCATAGATGACCGGAGAGGAGCAACTTGACAGTTGGCAGAAAGATTTCCAGGAGGTAAATCAAGACTTAGAGGGAGTTCAGAAGAGAAGTTCCAGATGGGAAGTAGAGAGACCCAGAGGAGTCGAACCGAGAACTTCCAAACGGGAAGTAGAGAGACTCAGCAGGAGTCGAACCGAGAACTTCCAGACAGGAAGTAGAGAGACTCAGCAAGAGTCGAACCGAGAAATTCTAGGGGGAAGTAGAGAGACTCGGAGTAGTTGATAGAGAAGAGCAAAGAGATGGTTGTGAATGCGCTGAGGGATTAGGATAGGCTGGACAATGTGTCCAATTTTGCGGTCTGGAAGGCTAGGATCTTGTCCATTCTAGACAGACATTGTATCAAGGGCTTCACCTTAAGAGTAATGGCTATCCCGGTTGATCCGGTAGTTAATGAAAGGTATGAGGAGGCAATGGCTAAGGAAAAGTCTATAATCCTTGATGGAGTCGAGGATCATGTGGTCCCACATATTGCCGAGAAGGAAACGACAAAGGAGATGTGGGACACTTTGAAGACATTGTACCAGCATAATTCCATGCAGAGGAAGATACTCCTTGAGAATCAGCTAAGATCATACCAGATGCAGAAAGGAGAGCAAATAGATGTCTTCCTTGGTCGGTTGAAGGAGATTTGTGACCAACTAACTTCCACAGGAGTCACACCGAATTAGGAGTTGATGGTAAGGACCGCACTTAACGCAGTCTTCAAGGAGTGGGAGACATTTGTGTAGAGCATATTGGGTAGGGCGAGTCTTCCAGATTGGGAAGAACTGTAGGTGGATCTTCGACAAGCAGGAAAGGGGTCAGGATCAAGAAAGAAGAGGAAGAGGATGCGGCTTTGGCATTTGCGGGAAAGCAGGAGAAGAGGAAGAAAAAGGACCTCTCCAAGGTCAAGTGCTTCCATTGTGGGGAACTGGGTCACTATGCGAACCAGTATCTGAGGAAGAAGAGTAAGGGAGAGGCTTCTGACTTGAAGGCAACGCCAACAAAGGCAGAGAAAGAAGTTGAGGAGGATGACGATTGTGCCATGAGTGCTCATGTACCTCTAGAGAAGAGGTGGGGAGACATCGAGCTGTAGTCAGGAAAACTACAGGCAATGAGGTGAGGATTCTTAAGGTACCCAACTTCTCGGATTATAACTTGCTACGGGAGCCCTAAAGAGAGAGTAGCAGGACTAGTGGATGTCAGTAGAGACGGATGCGGATGAAGTGGCGGAGAGTGCTACAGTGCAGGAGTCCCTAGGCAGCGCAAGGCTAGTAGGCTGCAATAGTGTGAGAGGCACAGAGAGTTTTGCGACCGTGCAGGATGGCATAGAGAGGTTTGCAACGGTGCGCGATGTAGGGAGTTGTTGCAACAACGCAGAGGTCAATAGAGGGATCACTTGTTAGCGGCAGAGGGAGCTTCATCATCGAGAGTGTTTCTAGCCTAACAGGGATGTCAAAAGTTTGGTGGATCAATTACTTACTTCTCAGTAACTGAGTTGTAGTGCAGTAGTAGTTGGCAGTAGCACGATGCAGCATGATGAGAGGAGGATGCAGTGTTGGGATGATGGACCAGTAGCAACATGGTTGCAGATGCAGCTATCATACGGATGCACTAGTGGGAGTGGTAGGGCCATGGGCAGCAATATAGGATGCAGCGGTGCAAAGGATGTTGAGCGGGAGGGCCTAGCATCAGCACAAGGACCAATGTCAAATAATCAGGGTGATGCTCAGTGTGGAGTATTACTAGAGCAGAGTGCTCGCTAAGAGGGAGTGTTGATTTGGGGTAGCGTTGGATGTGCTCTTGCCATGAAAATTGGTGTAGAGGCTAAAGCACATGAGATCTCCAAGGCCCAGAAATGGTTTGGACAGGTTGTATGGCATTAAAAATATTAATAAAATAGTTAATATTTTTAATGGAGTTCCTAAGTCTGAACTAATCTAATATTAGCCGTTGATTAGAGATTTAAT
Organism: Pinus taeda; assembly: GCA_000404065.3. NCBI lineage: Eukaryota > Viridiplantae > Streptophyta > Pinopsida > Pinales > Pinaceae > Pinus > Pinus taeda. The sequence continues at coordinate 172,585 of APFE030483912.1, read as the reverse complement.
CTCGATCGTTGAAGGACCAACAGGAAAAGTATAAGAAGAGGCTTGAGGTTCAGTTGGAGAACACACCAGAGTGATCAGTCATTCATTTTGCTAGAGCGGGGTTGCTAAGCAAAAGTGAATAAGTGATCAACAACGAGGGGCAGTGAGTCAGTACTGAGAGACCAATGCAGAAGCAGGTAGAGCAAGAGCAGTAGCTAGTTCAGGCCACGCAGAATCCAACAGAGAGAACGCAGAGACCAAAGGGATTGCATCATCCACGCAGAGGCCGTTGGAGTGACGCAGAGGATCCCATAGGCCGCGCAATGCATCAGAGGGCTAGAAGGGCTAGCGCTAAGGTTTTGTTGTGCCAGAGAGTGTTTCGTGGGACAGGTTTTCTGAATACCTATTTCCGAATATGGAGGTATTATTGCTGTGTATTTTTCTCTGTCGAGTGAGGCAATTAGGCATCTAGTTGTACTCAAGAAAACACTGCATAATAATAAACCCTCAAATTAATTGCACCGGTTTTTCCGCATTGGATTTTTCCAGGAACATTTGTCCAAAAATAACCGTGTCACTTATGTGCTTGTTTTCTTTCAGTTGATGATTTGTAGATGTTGTGACTGTATTATGTTTATTTCAGTATTTAAATGTTTTAAATAACTTGTTCAGAATTTACAAGTAGAAGAAATAAACCAATAGAATACAGATTAATTTTCTAATGGATAGACTTAGAAAATTCAACAACATATACTTGAGTATCCAACATTGAAGTTGTTTGGGGACAAGCAACATTTGAGAGGGGAGGACTGTAATGTCCCTTCCTAAATTATTTTGGAACAGGATTAATTTCTACATTTTGGGGTCAATTTTGGAGGAGATGGGGCCCATTCGATTTTATTTAGAAGACTCAGGAGTTAGAAGCTATTTTGGTTTTGTTAGTAGCATGGGGAGGCCGCCACACTAGGAAATACGCACTCCCTAAGCCAATGGTTCAAAATGCATGAGAGGGAAATCGAAGGGTTAGTGAGGGACCCACGAAGGAGGGAAAAACGAGGGAAAAAGGCTCCACGAAATCTATAAAAGGAAAGCAACACTCCTCATTTCATCATCTTTGGCATATCGAATTTCATCTTAGTTGCTCGTGCTACTTGGATGGGTCACTTATTGTTTAGCAAGAGTTCTTCAAGCAGAGAACTCACCCTTTCTTCAGGGGATTCAAGTGCCACCCTAGAGAGGGTTCATCCATAATTTTTCAGAGGAGATTTTCAATGTGATTTCCATCATTTCTATAAAAGGAAGGTAACACTCCTCATTTCATCATCTTTGGCATCTCGAATTTCATCTTAGTTGCTCGTGCTACTTAGATGGGTCACTTGTTGTTTAGCAAGAGTTCTTCAAGCGAAGAACTCACCCTTTATTCAGGGGAATTCAAGTGCCAACCTAGAGAGGGTTCATCGATAATTTTCCGGAGGAGATTTTCAGTGTGATTTCCATCATTTGTATTTAATATCTCCAGGTGGTGCATATTTCTGGAGGACACAGTGGGAGAAATTGAATTGAGATCTTTTGCATTCTTCAGGGGAGATTTTGCCGAGAGAAACTCTGGGAGAGAAGCTCTAGTGATTTGTTGTCATTTGAGCGAGTTTTTGGGCTCGAGGAAAGAGGTATCGTTCAGTGTGGATTTCGTACTTCCTAGGCTAGTGTAGGAAGAGATTGGGCACACATGGGTAGTGGAGACTCAACGATTGAGGTTGTTCCTTGTCGGGAGAAATAAGGGAAGCATTAGTGGAAGTGATTGCTACCTTTCTGGAGTGTTTGAGAAGGATTTTGCTAGCGTATTGTCAGGCAGTGTGCTTCAATAGTATTGGAGGGCATAGGGCCTTTTGGGGCTCGATTTTGGAAGGTCAAAACTAGGCCAAACCATTTCTAGGTTTTCATGGCTTTTCCCTGAGGAGCCTAGATATAATTTTGCAGAATTTTTTGAGCATCAAAAGGCAATGTTTTGAGCGATATTTTTGCAGCAGAAAATGCATAATTATTGGGCACTGTGTACTGCAATAGTTGGACAGTTATTTGTAGCTCTAGATTGACATTGCCTCACCTCGGATTTGCTCCGCTTGCCTTTGAGGCAGGCCCAAGTGTGTTTCTCCCATATTTTTGTACTCTTGCACCAGTTTATGATAAAATGGCTCAGCTACTTTCATATTTCTGATTATTATGGGTGTGTTCTAATTGTTTTGAAATTTCTATGGTGAAAAATCGTTATTTGCTTGCATATCACTATTTTTCCTCTTTTGGAACATTACACAAAGAAATCGAACCCCACAAGTGTCTCAAATGTGTTCTCTATCTACCCATCAACTCCTTATAATTCTTTGTTGGAGCACCAACAACCAAGATTAGGACTTAATCAAGGGGCCAAATTAATTCCCTGTCTATCTGAGTGAGTTTCTAGAGAATTATCACCTTATATCAATTAATACAGATTAATTAACCATATTCCCTAAGTTTAGACTTAGGAAATATTTGAAAATCGACTAATAATCTAATTGAACCATCTCTATGTGAAATTTCCAGAAAAGGTTTATGGTCTTTGATATCTCATTTGTTTTAGCCTCTTCACAAAGTTTCGAGACTACAACAACTCTGATGCTACAAAAACTAACAGACCTTTGTTCCAAACTGTTGTTGTATCTTCTAGCTCTATCCTATATACTAGGCCTGCTAGTTTGTGTAGCAACAATACCAAAAATGTTTGCCACACAATCTAGCAAGCTTTGTAGAGGGGTACCTTACAAGGAAAGCACTAGACTAAGTGACAACAATAAGGTAATGGCGCACTGTCACCACAACCAGAACCCCTCTTTATGGATTTTCGCCAATGAGAGGAGTCCCGATACATAGGTCACCTAAGAGATATTCTAGGTTTATAGGTATAAGGTGACACAAGAGGTTTCCAAGGGATGACACAACTTAGGAACAAGGTTCAAGCAATGGAGAAGAGACAATTTTCATCCCTTAGGAAAGCCAAACTAGGGTGCACTGGACCTAGTGTTCGTGAAATAGCTTGGAAAATGGAATATCCCGAGGTCAAGGTGTGAAGAAAAGGTTTACAACTATGAATTCTAGCAAGACAGAGGCACATGAAACCTTCAACAAGTCCTTAATTTGTAGCCTAACCAAACTAGGGTTTCTCCTAGGGCAAACATCTAGGGCAAGAGAAATTATGGATGACAATGGAGAGAATGGCCACTAAGAGGAGTGATATCAAGGTGATTGCTTCAACTCTCATTGTTGAATCCCTCCAAGTCCTAAAATTCCTCTTCCAAGTCAATTTGCTCTAAGCCCTGATTGGGTCACTTAGTCTTAAGAGGGTCAAATTAGAGAAGAGGAGGCAGAAATTTAATTTGTAGATAAAAGTTGACTTGATCATCAATAGGACACGACCAGTGTCTAGTCCTAGGGTTGATGGAGTCTATGGATTTTTAAGAATGGCTAAAACTTGCGCCGGAGTAAGGATATTTTGATGCCTTAGCATAAAACCCTAACTATTACCTTTGTGAGGGATCAAAATTCACTTGAGAGAGCTAATGTAAGATCAACAAGGGGATTGTCATTTACATATCATACAATGAGTAATGCATGCAATAATATGACCTATCTTCCATACAATTGATATTCAGTAAATTAGGGAAAAAACCTAAATCATCAATTTATTCCATACACTAGACATAAAATCAAAAATTTTCAATAATAAGGTACAATATGCATCTACAATCCAATAATTAATCCAAGGCAGGTTCCCTAAAGACAAGAATATAGCTCCAATACTAAAAACACTCCATAGATCACATCTCTCCAAAGGTACAAGAAGGCCGAAATTTTCCATGAGACGCTGAATTGTCACAAGTGATGATGATTAGAAATAAAATTCCTCTCTATTTACATGAGGAGAAAAATGTCTAATTATTAGCCTGCAAACCCATAATGACAAGTAAAATCACAATAATCCCTTGAGTTACAAGCCAACCCACTAGCTCTCATCATAAATGCAAAGAAAATCCCACACGTGTGAAATGTGAGGCTTCTAATTCTGATGTCATCAATAAAACGAGCTTTGAATGCCAAGTTTCGGTGCTATAAGGTGCCAAATGTCATGTCGTAGCATCTAAAAATCATCATTTGAGGTTGGTTCTCAAATTTCTATCAATTTCTTGCTGTGGTCCCAAAATCCAGTTGGGGCACCACGAAGTGGTCTCCTGGGTCTCCCACTGATCATAATGTCCATATGTGCTCCAATGTTGAAGGCTTTACAGGTGTTGCTAGCCCTCCTAAGTCTCTGAAGGTGAGACCATCCTCATCTGGGCCCTGAATCAACTGCCATCCCTCATATGGTGTTGAGGCTAGCATAGGGGCATGATGGGTCTAGGTGCGTCATCCTAAAGAATCATCAAATGTAGTGCAGAGTGTCGAAATATATTTGGTGCAGGAGGTACCCATGGGCATGTGTGATGCGCTACTATTGCTTGGATGCCCAAGGCTTTCAATGCTTCACTTGTGAGTGCCAATATATTCCTCAAATGGCTTGGGTACTTGTGGGTAAGGTGCTGAAGACATGGATTTTTGAACCACCTGACAATCACAACGAAGAGTCTAGTGAAAGTATCTTGCCATTAGGGGCAATAATCATTATTGCATCTAAGTGAACCAAGCTTGAATGTAATGGCCTATTTTATACTTCAAATAAGGGTTCCCTTCCAAAATCAGGGCATTGAACTCGCAATTGTGTTTTCTCCTTAGGTAGGACTGGCTAATGGACAATGCTTTTAGGTGTTTCTAGCCGCTAAGGGGAACCAATGTTTCTTTAGTGCACCCTTCAATTGGTAGGTGTTATTTAATCATATTGTTGGTACAAAGGGGAGAAGGCTTCATAGCCAAGTGTCATGGTTAAAGGGACTAGCATGATGGGGATCCACATCCTAAGTGTACAAATGTTAGGAGGGAGAAATCGTGGATGCATGAGTTACTAAGTTAGCCTTTGTTTTTTCACCCCTCTTGTGCATTTTTTACTTTTTTTTTTGAATTTTCTTTGTATTACTGCTCATAGCTTAAGGCTTTGAGCTTTCTTTGAATGATATAGAAGTTAATTACCCCTTAATGATGAGGCTGTTCATTTATTCATTGGTGTTGGAACATGCAAGGGTTCCTTTTATGATGTAATGGGGCAACATGTGCTCAAGAACCAGGTGATGGCCTTATGACTGAGGTATAGATCATGCTAGGCTTTTGTCCACATGCTAATTTGTATGTCCCGGCCATCTTTTGCATTTTGATTTTCCTTCAATTCATTTTGTTTTGTGGCCATGATAGGCTCTTTCCTTTCTTTTAGTTGCATGAACCAACGAGGGAAAAATTTTGGGCCTGACCCAGGTATGTGGATGTATGGGTGCCAAATCCCGAATAACCAATGGTCAGTTGAACCCAAAGAATGAATGTGAGGTAAGGGCTTGTAATGTATGATGGAAAGTGATAAAGTATGGAATAGGGATATATGGAACTATGCTATCTCAATCAGGGCTTCCCAAGTAGTGCCCATCCTATACCCATTGAGCCATTAGGGGAGGTCACATCGGACTATGATTGAAGATTAACCCCCCATTTAAGGTGGGAACAAAATCACGGTCAAAACCCCTCCTTTTTCCAAGTCACCCCATAATCCGTATCAAATTCCCAACTATAAACCAGCATAAGCACCCGATTTCAAAATAACTAAAGTACCTTTTGATCGAAAGTGCACCTTCGTCAATGTGCCCATGTCGGATGGGTGACACATATATGGCTGATGCAGATGGTGAAGATATAATGGCACATCATCAGCTAGTGGTCGCGGTCAAGGGCTGTGGGCTGGCCAATTGTATGTCAAGGATAGGAGAAAAGTTTTCTACTAGGGGTTACCAATTTTTGTGGGTAATCGGGCTCACTGTCATCTAAGCCCAAATCCCTGCTCTTTAGGTCCAAGTTCCACCTTAAAGGCCAAGGGAGGAGTCACACTTGATACCCCAACCAATTCCAAGTAAGACTACTACCTTAAATGGGTTCAAGAAAAGGTGGAGTTCATTATGTTGGCTATCCTGCTATTTTTGTGTATAAATATGCAACAAAAAACTAAAACAATAAGAACACTACACAAATTGATGTTAAATATAGCATATAAGTACTAAAAAATGATGTAGAGGAAGTATCCTAACCAGTAATTATGGTGTTTTTCGGCTTAGGTTGCTGATTAAGGGGCTTATAGAGTAAATTAGCTTACTATGTCGTTAAATCAGATTGCAAAAGCTGCAACAAACAATAGTGACAACAACCTAGATTATAGGTCTAGGGGTGGGAAGGTTGAAGGATGAGAAATGATCCTTATGAGATCAATTCCCACTAGGACAAGTGCCTAGAAAATTTCTAGATCTAAAAATAAACTTTGAATATGGTTGAAAATTGTATATTTTGGACTCTAAAATAGTAAATTAGCATGTTAAAAGCAATGTTGCAAACATCGACATTGGGATAAAATCGACAAGGGTTCGAAAACAAAGAAATTGTAAAAATCGGCAAACATCAACAAATTTTTAAAAAGTACAAAAATTAAGGAATTTAGACTTCTGTGATTCATAACATTGTATAGAGAATCTTCGGCGAAATCACATAATTAATCTTTTGTCGACGCGTTTCGAACCAACCAGTGTGGTTCATCGTCAGGGCAAGTTGAAGAACTGATCACACTGGTTGGTTCGAAATGCGTCGACAAAAGATTAATTATGTGATTTCGCCTAAGATTCTCTATACAAAGTACAAAAATTTAAAAAGAAAAAAAAATCACTTAAATCATGATCTTTTCCATCAAATCGTGATTTTTCATGCACTTTACAATAAAATCACAATTTTTTTGCTTTTGAAAAAATTGTTTTTTTTTGCCAATAAAATCATCCAGGCCAAAAAATTGTGATTTTGTGATTTTTTTCGCAATAACATTGGGATGTTTGCAACATTGGTTAAAAGCAATATAGAGTCACTAAACATTGTTTCTTATGATGCACTTACTTGAAGGGTGCTCAAAACCTTAATATCTGATGCAGATTTATTGTGTTTAACAACAAATTGTTTAGATCTGTAGTCAAATCACTAGATACAAGGTGTAAAATATGTCCAATACTAGCAAAAATTCTATGTATCTAACCTTAGCTTAGATTCTACTTTATTTTCAGCTATCCCAAGTTAAAAAGCTTGTTGTTATGATATAACAATTAAAATGCATCAACAAGTAAAAACTCTTGATCTAAAGCAGAAATACAAGTTTTGAGATTTTTTAAAATATAATGGTTGTTGCAAATTAGACCATGTACCAAAGCGAATATACCTCACTTCTTGAGATGTGAAACATATGCCTCCTTAAGTTGATATTGCACTTTGGCAGGGATGTGGGCTTGGTCTACAAGAAAAATCGCCACCACTTATGACTTAACAAATATTCTACTTTTTTGACCCAACTGGGAGCGGCCCCTTGATGTGACATTCTTCAACATTCAGCTTGAGTGAGAAATGGAGTACAAACCCCTTCTTGTTTGAGGCTTCCTGCTGGAATGATCCAACTTGTTTTGAAGTGATCCATCTGCAAACAAGAAAAGAAAGTGGGTTCTCTCCCTATTTTTCCTTCTCAATGAGACTATGTAGCCCCTCAATTGCTCAACCCATTAGCTTTTGTGTGATCTTACTTATTAGAAAAATTATTAGATTAAAGCTTGGATACAACAATTAAACAATAAAGAAAATGCTATTAAAAACCATCCCATACAATGAACAAAAAGAATTGAACATAGATTTGCAAAATGAGAGTTCTTTATTGATGGCACTTACCTCACAAGACAAAAACAACATTTTCTAGAGGGGAGGTTAGCCTTTTATATGTAAATGTCCCTTTCTAATTAATTGCCCTAAGGGGGACGAAATAGCCTATCCAAACTCGTATGCTATAGTCATTGATAAAGGGGGGAACCCATTATCCAATGTTTTGGGGCAACACTAGGTAAAATTTGGGGTAGATGGGGCAAAAGCCCAAATTGGAGGCTACACTTGTAACCCCTCACATTAGATTAAGTAAGAAAGAGCCCCATGAGAAATATATAAATAAAGGAGAGATGGAATCATTTTTTCATAATTGATTTGGATTGGAATATATTTGTTTCTTTTGAGTTGTGGCCCTGAGGGTTTTAAGACCCCTTTTCCCTTGATTAGTTTTAGTGGAGGTGATCCCACCCTAGCTAATCCCCCTCTCTCCTTTACACCTCTTATAACATAATCTTTGGAGCATCTTTGGTCTGGTTTAGTAAGAAAGGAGGTGGATTTTCCTATGGTATTTTTGTGGAGCAAAGGTCATCTTGGACGTATCCCTTTGCAACCGAAGTTTTGTTCAGGCAATGAAGTATTTATGTGACCACTATAGACCACAGATTGTAGGCTACAGCGCCGAAATCCTAAAGTTGTGGATTGGCTCTCTTGAGGTCAACTCGGGATAGAAAAAGCCCTATTGTAGTAGCAAATTATTTGTTTAGACAGTAAGGATTCCTGATGCCTCTGTCTCAGCTAGTGAATCATATTGAAGAGAAGTCAAAACATTTAGAATCCTATTCAGGACAACGTATCCTTGAGGCCCCCATCCCAGTTAACACTGACAAATGTAGACACAATACATTTGTGAAGAAGCACAACCTAATTCCTTAAGTTCTAGTAGGCTACAAGACACCTTAGACCACCGACGCAAATTAAGGTAGCAAGGGGTCTTTTGTGAATGAAAATACCAAATTTTAGGAGTAAGTCACAATGGATGACCTGATTGGAGGACAGTGCTATAAGTTGATAGTAGAAACAATTGAATTGACTAGGGTTTAATATGTGGTTGCAACTATATTATCTGTATTGAAGGGATTGTTGTTGTTAGGGTGTGACAACCCTAGTAAATGGTTGTTAAAGTGAAACTAATGTAAGTGATTGAAGTTTTCATATTGCTTGTGTATCTTATTGATGTTGCTTATCTGTTCACTATTGCATTTTAAATGTCATTGGGAAAGTTGTAAATGATGCTATGTTTTTAGTTCAACATATCCCTTGCTTTTGAAACCCTAAGGGCAAAAGTCTCCTTGGGACATTCCATTATAAACATTTTCTAATGGCTATCTAATGGCTAGTTGGACGACTCCTCCAGAAATCATGTTTTTTACTAGCCATCCAGATGTTGGAGACTTGGTAATTCTCAAAATATTACATTACAAAAACTATTTGCCCACTAAGGGGTCGATTTGGTTCACATTGTTCAAGTTGGTCCAAGATTCCTTTTGCTAGTGGTCTAGAATGGTCAAAGATGAAGAATAGCAACAATTAGTTGTCGAACATCCTTCAACGCCCATGTGGCAGCGTGACTTGGTCTTTGAATTGATCATTGTTGATTTGGGGTAGCATCAGATGTGATCTAGCCATGAAAATTGGTGGAGATGCTAAAGCACATGAGATATCCAAGACCTAGAAATGGTTTGGGCTTTTTCTAACCGGTTTGGGAGATATTAAAATAATTAATATTTTTAATGGAGTTCGTAAGTCTAAACTTAGGAAATATAAAATATTAATGGGTATTAATATAAAATTGGGTTAGAAGGTTCCAAAAGTCATGGATCAAGCCAAATCTAATCTTAGTCGTTGATTAGAGATTTAATCTCGGCCGTTGATGGACCAACGAGAAAAGTATAAGAGGAGGCTTGAGGGTTAGTGGGAGAACACACTAGAGTGATCAGTCATTCTATTCTCTAGAGCGGGGTTTGCTAAGAGAGATAGAATCAGTGATCAGCAGCGAGGGGCAGTGAATACATAGTAGAGAGGCAGAGTTGGTACTCGAGAGACAACGCAGAGCCGACAGAGGTCGACGCAGAGGCAACTCGGTGCTATGCAAGGGTAGCTAGGAGTTGCGCAAAGCCAGGAGAGGACAGCGTGTGAGACACAGAGGGTCTAGGGGCTGACATGACGCAGAGGCTATAAGAGCTGACACAGGGCCAAGAGGCAGCGCTGGAAGGATTTCGTGGGACAGACTGGGTGCTAGTGAGCCGGGTAGGGTGATGCAGTCCCTATCAGGGTGACACAGAGTAGTGGGAGCTGCAATTGTTGCTGTGGGATTGTTCATTTGGTGATTGATCAACCATAATATCTGTCTCCGAGGAGTACTATTGCTGAGGGCATTCTCTATTGGGTGAGCCATTTCTGGCACCCTAGTTGTATTATGAAAACTACATAATAATAAAACCCTCTGAATAGCTGCACCAGTTTTCCCGCATTGGCTTTTTCCCGGGACATTGGTCCAAAAATAACAGTGTCACTTGTGTGCTTGTTTTCTTTCAGTTGATGATATGTAGATGTTGATACTGTACTTGTGTTTATTTTCAGTATTGACATGGTAAATAACTTGTTAAGTAATTAAACAATTAGGAAGAAATAAGACAGATAGTACAAGAAGAATTTCTAATGGGTTAAACTTAGAAATTTCAATTGGTATCAGAGCATGGTTGCAAATCACAGGATAACTGAAGGCATCAGCTAGCAGATCATTAGCAGTAGATTCAGGTGTCCCGAGTGACAGCGCTGATTCGTGCAGAAGGCAATAGAAAAAGGAGTGACATAGAGAGACTGCGTCATCATTCTGGGCCAGAGCAACGCAACACAGAGGCTAAGGGAGGCAGAATCAGGCTCACGCAGACGCCAGGAGGGCTGATGTAGTTGGATAGGGGAGTTGATTTTCCAGTGTCGGGATTGCGTAGAGCCAAGTGGTTCAATCCTTCAATTGCTGGGGTATAGGAGGCTGCAGGTAATTTGCAGAGTGAAGCTGGTGGGGTATTGTGGTCAGAACAATACCTAACAAGGCAAGACCAAGGAGGAGGGATTTCTAGAAGTGAAATTGAGACATAGAGGGAGTCGAACTGAGAACTTCCAGACAGGAAGTTGAGAGACTCAGCAGGAGTCGAATAGAGGACTTCTAGGAGGGAAGTAGAGAGACTCGGAGGAGTCGAAAGAAGAGCAGCGAGATGGTCGTGAATGGGCTAAGAGATCAGGATAGGTTGGACGGAGCGTCCAACTTTGTGGTCTTGAAGGCCAGGATCTTGTCCATTCTAGACAGACATCGCCTCAAGGGCTTCGTCACGAGAGTGGTAGCTACCCCAGTTGACCCGGTAGCTAATGAAAGGTACAAGGAGGCAATGGCGAAGGCTAAGTGCATCATCCTTGATGGGGTCAAGAATCATGTGGTACCACATATTGTCAAGAAGGAAACGACAAAGGAGATGTGGGATACCTTGAAGACATTGTACCAACATACTTCCATGAAGAGGAAGATGCTCCTAGAGAATCAGCTAAGGGTATACCAGATGCAGAAGGGAGAGCAGATAGATGTCTTCCTCAGTCGCTTGAAGGAGATCTGTGACCAGCTAACTTCCATTGGGGCCACGCCGGATGTGGAATTGATGGTGAGGACCACACTGAATGTTGTTTCCAAGGATTGGGAGGTATTTATCCAGAGCATACTGGGCAGGATGAGTGTTCTAGATTGGGAAGAACTATGGGCAGCTCTTTGTCAAGAAGAGATCATACAACTGACCAAGGTGGGGTGTAGTGGCTAAGGGGTCAGAATCAAGGAGGAAGAAGAGGATGCAGCTCTAGCATCTGCAGGAAAGCAGGAGAAGAGGAAGAAGGACCTCTCCAAGGTCAAGTGCTTCCATTGTGGGGAACTGGGTCATTTTGCGAACCAGTGTCCTAGGAAGAAGAGCAAGGGAGAGGCTTCAGACTCGAAGGCAGTGCCTGCAAAGGCGGAGAAAGAAGTTGAGGAGGAAGACGATTGTGCCATGAGTGCTCATGTGCCAATTGAGAAGAAGTGGTAAGACATCGAGCTGTGGTTAGGAGGACTACAGGCGATGAGGGGCAAGATCCTTGAGGTACCCAACCTCTTGGATTATACCTTGCTAGAGGAGCCCGAAGAGGAGTAGCAGGACTGGCAAATGGAGGTAGCGATGAATGTGGATAGAGTAGCAGAGAGTGCTTTAGTGTTGGAGTCCTAGACAACGCGAGGCTTGCAAGCTGCAATAGTGCGAGAGGCATGGGAGTGTTGCACCAGTGCAGAATGGCACAAAGAGGTGTGCAACGGTGCGAGATGCAGGGAGTTGTTGCAGCAGCGTAGAGGTCAGTAGAGCACTTGTTAGCAACAAGAGAGCTTCAACATCGGGAGTGTTTCTAGCTTGACAAGGATGTCAGATGTTGGTTGGATCAGTTACTTACTTCTCAGTAACTGAGTTGTAGTGCAGTAGAAATATGCAGTAGCATGATGCAACATGATGAGAAGGGATGTAGTGCAGATGCAGTGCTGGGAGGATGGACCAGCAACAGCACGGATGCAGAGGGTGCTGCCATACAAATGCAACAGTGGCAATGGCAGGGCCATGGGCACTAGTATAAGATGCAGTAGTGCAAAGGATGTTGGGCGGGGAGTCCTAGCGTTAGAACGGGGACTGAAGCTGGATAATCAGGGTGATGCTCAGTGTGGAGTATTACTAGAGCACAGTCCTCGCTAAGAGGAGTGTTGATTTGTGGTAGCATCGAATGTGCTCTAGCCATGAAAATTGGTGGAGAGGAAAAAGCACATGAGATATCCAAGACCCAACAATGGTTTGGGAAAATTCTAATTGGTTTGGAATATATGAAAATAATTAATATATTTAATGGAGTTCCTAAGTCTAAACTTAGGAAAAATAAAATATTAATGGGTAGTAATATAAAACTGGGTTAGAAGGTCCCAAAAGTCATGGATCAAGCCAAATCTAATATTAGCCGTTGATTAGAGATTTAATCTCAGCCGTTGATGGACCAACGAGAAAAGTATAAGAGGAGGCTTGAGGGTCAGTGGGAGAACATACCAGAGTGATTAGTCATTATATTCTCTAGAGCGGGGTTTGCTCTAGTAATACTCCTCACTGAGCATCACACTGATTTATCCGACATCGGTACCTGTGTGGATGCTAGATCTCTCTGCCCAACATCCTTTGCACTACTGCATCCTATTTTGCTGCCCATGGCCCCGCCACTGCCACTGCTGCATCTGTACGACTAGTCCCTCTGCATCCGTGCTGCTACTAGTCCATCCTCCTAGCACTGCATCCCCTCTCATCATACTGCATCGTGCTACTGCACTGCAACTCAGTTACTGAGAAGTAAGTAACTGATCCACCCAACATGTGACATCCCTGTCAGGCTAGAAACACTCCCGATGCTGAAGCTCTCTCTGTCGCTAACAAGTGCTCCCTCTACCGACCTCTGTGCTGCTGTAACAACTCCCTGCATCTAGCACCATTGCACACCTCTCTATGCCATCCTACACTGATGCAACACCCCCATGCCTCTCGCACTGTTGCAACCTGCTAGCCTCGCGTGTTGAAGTTTCTAAGTCTACTTAGTTAGAAACCCTCCATGCACTTTATCTAATTTATTTCTACCCACTTGTTCCATTACTTAACAAGTTATTTACAATGTAAATATTGAAAATAAACACTAGTGCATGCTCAACATATTACAAATCAACAACTGAAGGAAACAGAAACAATCAAACCAAATGACACCATTATTTTTGGACCAATGTCCCCGGAAAAACCCAATGTGGGAAAACCGGTGCAGCTATCTGAGGGTTTTCTTATTAAGCAATATCAGAGTACAATTTGGGTGCTGAAACTAGCTACCCAACATAGAATTTTTGTGGCAGTAATACCTCTCAGTTTGAGACAAATTTCCCAGCTGAAACCTCAGATAATCCTTCCAACATCTCCTCAGCTACAATCTGGCTGAGAAACCCCAATGTCAGCCTTCCTGGACTGTGTCAGCCCCTCTCTGCCCAGCGCTGGCCTTGTGTCACCCTAGATGGGTTTGCGTCAGCCTTAGGAGGCCCTGTGTCAGCCTTCTAGCCCTTTGCAACAACAACGCTGACCTCTCTAAAGCTTTGCGCAACTCTCGGCTGCCTCTGCGTGGCCCTATGTGAGCTCTGGCTGCTACTGCATCACTCTCGGCGGCTATTGCACTGCTCTCCCGACACTATCTCTGCCTCTATGTCTCTCTATACTCAATGCCCCTTAGCTGGAACTCCGATCACTGATTCTATCTCTCTTAGCAAACCCCACTCTAGAGAATAGAATGACTGATCACTCTGGTGTGTTCTCCAAGTGACCCTCAAGCCTCCTCTTATACTTTTCTCGTTGACATATCAACGACCGAGATTAATTCCCTAATCAACGACTAAGATTAGATCTGGCTTGATCCATGTATTTTGGACCATTCTAACATAGTTTCATATTAATTCACATTAATATTTTAATTTCCCTAAGTTTAGCCTTAGGGACCCCATTAAAAATATTAATTATTTTAATATCTACTGAACTCTTTAGAATCTTCCCAAACCCTTTCTGGATATTAGAGATCTCATGTGCCCCAACCTCTCCACCAAATTTTGTGGCTAGAGCACATCTGATGCTACCCCAAATCAACACTCCCTCTTAGCGAGGATTGTGCTGTAGCAATACTCCTCACTGAGTATTACTTTAATCATCCGGCATCGGTCCCTGTGCTGATGTTAGGCCTGCTGCCCACCATCCTTTGCACTGTTGTATCCTGTACTACTGCCCATGGTTCTACCACTACCATTTCTTCATCTGTACGACATCTCCCTCTACATCTGTGTTGTTGATGGTCCTTTCTCCCAACGTTGCATCTGCACTGCACCTCCTCTCATCATGTTGCATCGTGCTGCTCAGTGTTGTACTGCAACTCAATTACTGAGAAGTAAGTAACTGATCTCCCAACTTTGACCTCCCTATTGGGCTAGAGACCCTCCTAATGATGAAGCTCCCTCTGTTGCTGACAAGTGCTCCCTCTCTGACCTCTGCGCTGCTACAACAACTCCCTGCATCTCACACTGTTGCACACCTCTCTATGCCATCCTGTACTAGTGTAACACTCCTGTGCCTCTCGCACTGCTGCCACCTGCTAGCCTCGCGCTGTCTCAGGACTCCTACACTGTAGCTCTCTCTATCGCTCCATCCGCATCCATCTCTACCTGACTCAGCCAGTCCTGCTACTCCTCTTCGGGGCTCTCATAGCAAGGTCTAATCCAAGAGGCTGGGTACCTCGAGGATCCTACCCCTCATCACCTGTAGTCCACCTGACTACAGCTCGATGTCTCCCCACTTCCGCTCAAGTGGTGCGTGTGCACTCATGTCACAGTCATCGTTTGTCAAAACTTCCTTCTCTGCCCTTGCTTGCGTTGCCTTAGTCTCGAAAGGCTCTCCCTTGCTCTTCTTCCTTGGACACTGGGTCGCATAATGACCCAGCTCCCCACAGTGGAAGCACTTGATCTTGGAGAGATCCTTCTTCTTCCACTTTTTCTGCTTTCCCTTAGATGCTAGGGCAACATCTTCCTCCTCCTACTTGACTTTGATCCCCTTGCTGCTGCTACCCATCTTCGACTGTTGTTTGATCTCTTCTTGGTGAAGAGTAGCCCACATCTCATCCCAAGGTGGAAGTGTCCCTCTGCCCAGTATACTCTGGACAAATACCTCCTAATCTTCTGAGACTGCATTCAGGGCCGTCCTCACCATCAATTCCAGATCTGGCATGGCTTCTATAGCAGTCAACTGATCTCAGATCTCGTTCAGTCCTCTGAGGAAGGTGTCAATTGGTTCTCCCTTCATCTGATACAACCTCAACTGATTCTCTATTAACATTCTTCTCTACACTGAATTATGCAACTATAATTTCTTAAGTGCCTCCCACATCTCATACACTGTTTCCTTCTCAGCACATGGTCCTTGACCCTATCAAGGATGATTCTCTTGGCCTTCGCCATTGCCTCCTTGTACTTGTTGTTATCATTCGGGTCGACTGGGATAGCTATAACCTTTAAGGTGAAGTTGTTGACATAATTTCTGTCAAGTACGGATAAGATTCTGGCCTTCCAGACTGCGAAGTTCGACACTTCATCCTGTCTATACTAGTCTCTTACTCTGTGTAGTGCCATGATGCTCTTCTACTTCCCTCCTGGAAGTTCTCAATCCAACTCCCTCTGAGTCTTGATTTCCCTCCTGGAAATCCTCCTGCCGATGTTGAGATGCCCCCTACTCTAATCGTCTGTGCAACCGCACCACTGATCTGGGTTTCTCGGCTAGAAGCCCTCGGTAACAACTCCCTCCTCTTGGCCTTGCTCTGTTAGGTACTGTTTAGACTACAGTACCTCACCAGCTCCACTCTGCAATATTCCTACAGCCTTCTAAACCCCAACAACCTGAGGGTGAGAGCTCCTAGGCTCTGCGCAATCCCAGCACTAGCGACCAACCTCCATAGGCAATTGTGTCAGCCCTCCTAGCTTCTGAGTGGCTCTGTATGAGGCTCCCTTTGCCTTCCTTAGCCTCTGCACTGCCTCTTCCTAGCTCAACCTTGATGACGCACGCAGTGCGTCACCCTTCCCTTGTTGCTGCTCTACTAGAAACAACTTTTGTCACGTCGGGACGACTGTTTTCTGTTGTTATTGCTCCGCTCGGCTGATGTCCTCAGTCCTCCTGTGATTTGCAATCATGCTTTGATACCATGTTGAAGTTTCTAAGTCTACTTAGTTAGAAACCGTCCATGCACTTTATCTGATTTATTCCTACCCACTTGTTCCGTTACTTAACAAGTTATTTACAATGTAAATATTGAAAATAAACACTAGTGCATGCTCAACATATTACGTATCAACAACTGAAGGAAATAGAAACAATCACACCAAATGACACCGTTATTTTTGGACCAATGTCTCCGGAAAAACCAATGTGTGAAAACTAGTGTAGCTGAGGGTTTTCTTATTAAGCAATATCAGAGTACAATTTGAGTGTCGAAATTGGCCTACACAATAGAGAATTTCCTTGGCAGTAATACCTCTCAATTTGAGACAAATTTCCCGGCTGAAACCACGAATAATCCTTCCGGCAGCTCCTCAACTACAATCTACCCCAAAAATCCCAACATTAGCCTTCCTGGACTACGTCAGCCCCTCTCTGCCCAGCGCTGGCCCTGCGTCACCCCGGAAGGGTCTGTGTCAGCGTTAGGAGGCCTTGCATCAGCAACGTTGGCCTCTTTGAAGCTTTGCGCAGCTCTCGGCTACCTCTGCGTGGCCCTGCATGAGCTTTGGCTGATACTGCGTCACTCTCCCCGGCTACTGTGCTGCTCTCCCAACACTATCTCTGCCTCTCTGTCTCTCTGTACTCAATGCTCCTCAGCTGCAACTCCAATCACTGATTGTATCTCTCTTAGCAAACCCTGCTCTAGAGAATAGAATCACTGATCACTCTGTTGTGTTCTCCAAGTGACCCTCAAGCCTTCTCTTATACTTTTCTCGTTGACATATCAACGGCCGAGATTAAGTCCCTAATCAATGGCTAAGATTAGATCTGGCTTGATCCATGTCTTTTGGACTATGTTGCAGGAAATGTGGGGCAGGAGGGCGTTTCCATACGGAAACGAGTACGAAACGCTGAAACGCGTTTGGTATGGCCCTAAAACGCGTTTCAGGCTGTACTGCCACGTTTCACGAAACTGAAACGTGGCCAGTACGGCCTGAAACG
>APFE030483912.1:116377-150382 GCA_000404065.3 Pinus taeda | reverse complement strand
GACATCCCTGTCAGGCTAGGAACACTCCCAATGATGAAGCTCCCTCTGCCACTAACAAGTGCTCCCTCTAATGACCTTTGCGTTGTTGCAACAACTCCCTGCATCTTGCACTGTTGCACACCTCTTTCTGCCATCCTACACTGGTGTAACACTCCCGTGCCTCACGCATTGTTGCGGCCTGCTAGCCTCGTGCAACCCTGGGACTCCTGCATTGCAGCACTCTCTGCCGCTTCATCCACATCCGTTTCTACTGACATTGGCTAGTTTTGCTACTCTCTCTTTGGGGATCCTGTAGCAAGGTATAATCCAAGAGGTTGGGTACCTCAAGGATCCTGCCCCTTATCGCCTATATTGTTGCAGCCTACTAGCCTCGTGCAACCCTGGGACTCTTGCATTGCAGCACTCTCTGCCACTTCATCCACATCCGTTTCTACCGACATTGGCTAGTTCTGCTACTCTCTCTTTGGGGATCCCGTAGCAAGGTATAATCCAAGAGGTTGGGTACCTCAAGGATCCTACCCCTTATCGCCTGTAATCTTCTTGAATACAGCTCGATGTCTCCCCACCTCTTCTCTAGAGGTACATGACCACTCATGGCACAATCGTGATCCTCCTTGACTTCCTTCTCTACCTTCGCTGGCTCTCCTTTAGAGTGAGACGCCTCTCCCTTGTTCTTCTTCCTCGGACATTGGTTCACATAATGGCCTAGTTCCCCACAGTGGAAGGACTTGACCTTGGAGAGGTCCTTCTTCATCCTCTTCTCTTGCTTTCTCGCAGACGCCAGAGGTGCATCCTCTTCCTCTTCCTTCTTGATGTGGACTCCTTTGCTGCTATTTCCCGCCTTTCTCAATCGCCTGATCTCCTCTTGGTGTAGAGCCGCCCACTATTCTTCCCAATCTGGAAGATCCGCCCTGCCTAGTATGCTTTGGAAAAATGTCTCCCAATCCTCGGAGACTACGTTAAGTGCAGTCCTTACCATCATCTCCTCATTCGACTTGGCTCCTGTGGAAGTCAATTGGTCCCAGATCTCCTACAATTGACCATGGAAGTGATCTATCTGCTCCCCCTTATGAATCTGGTATGACCGTAGCTGATTCTCAAGTAACATCTTCCTTTGCACGGAAGTATGTTGCTACAACGTCTTCAATTTGTCCCACATTTGCTTTGTCGTCTCCTTCTCGGCAATATGTTGGGCCACATGATCCTTGACCCCATCAAGGATGATGCATTTTGCCTTGGCCATTGCCTCCTCGTACTTATCATTAGCTACCGGGTCAACCGGGATAGCCATTACTCTCAAGGAGAAGCCCTTGATGCGATGTCTATCTAGAATGAACAAGATCTTGGCCTTCTAGACCACAAAGATGGATGCCCCGTCTAGCCTGCCTTGATCCCTCAGCCCATTCACGACCATCTCGCTACTCTTCTATCGACTCCTCCGATTTTCTCTACTTCCCTTGTAAACATTAAAATAAATTCTATTGCAGTTATCACATAATAACATAGAGAAAAATAATAGTGATATGCAAGCACAAGAATCAATCACATCAAAACAATTATTTTTGGACAATTGTACCTGGAAAAACCCAGTGCGAGAAAACTGGTGCAGCAGATGAGGGTTTATTTCTTAATCTTCAACAACAATCTCTTTACAAAGAAAGAGTCTACAAAATATTGAGACACTTCTAAGAGAAACACCTAAGACAATTTTTCTCCTCCTCCTGGAGAAGTTTTGACACCCTAGAGACCCTCTACCCTCCTCTACATTACTTCTGCGTCAGCTTGTGAGTACTACGTCTCCAGTTGCGCTGTCCCACTAATCTTTCCTATGCTCTGTCTCTCAAAAGCTCTGCGTCACCTCTTCCTCAATCTTTGACTGATGCTGATACCCTCCTCTTCCTTCACCTTGTTACTCTCCTTCTGAAATCAAACTTCTTCTTCTTGAGAATCGATTTCCCTCGGGTTACTGAGTATTTGTCTGGTATATCTCCAAATGATTCTCAAGTCTTCTCTTATACTTTTCATGTTGATGAATCAACGATTGAGCTTAAGTCTCTAATCAATGGCTAAGATTAAAACAGACTTGATTCTTGTCTCGTAGAAGCTTCTCACCCATAGCTTTATTAATACCCATTAATATTTTTATTTTCCTAAATTTAGACTTAGGAACCCCTTTAAAATATTAATTATTTTAATAACAAATCATCTAGGTGGAATTTCTCGAAATTCTTTTTGGGTTTTGGAGATCTCGTGAATTTTAGCTCCTCCACAAAATTTCAGAGCTAGATCACATCCGATGCTACCCAAAATCAACAAAAGGGTATTAATCTAACAATGGGTGAAACTTCTAGAAGAAGATGAGAATCAAGCCAAAATGATCTAAGCCATTGATTAGAAGTTAATCTGGGTCGTTGGTTGTCCAAAAAAAAGATATAAGAACAAGCTCGAGGTGCACTTGGAGAACACACAGAGGGGAGATCAAAAATTTGATTTTTTGAGGCAGAGCAGCTGCCAAAGAGATTTTCGACAGTGATACTTTGTAGTGAGGTGCAGGGATAGTATCCGAAGGGAAACCTCTCTCGGTCGAAGAATACTCAATAGAGAAGAGAGAGAGAGAGAGAGAGATCTAGCAGAGGCAGCACAGAGCCAAAGAGGTTGATGCAGAGCCACGCAGAGGCAGCGGAAAATCCAAGAGGGAATCTGAAAATTTGCTAAAGGAATCAATTGCAAAAGCTAGGGTGTGAGACCAAGAGGTGCAAATCGAAGTTCTTGGGTAGCAAATCGATCAGCTGAAAGGGTGACGCTGTCCACAAAGGGTGTGACGCTGGGCTGATGCAGTGACTGTGTAGAGGCAATTCATTCAGTGGCTGGATCAACCAGGATTTCAAGTGACAGTGTGAGGTAACCTCACTTATCTCTCTATCAATGATATTCTCTATAACTAGATTATCGGGAAGGCATTCAAAGATTGTATTCAGAAATTACTACTGCATAATAATAAAACCCTCAGCTGTTGCATTGGTTTTCTCACATTGGGTTTTCTCGTGGACATTTGTCCAAAAATAACTGTAGAGATGTTTTGTATTTCTTTCTTGTTCAGTTTCTTGTTTCCACATTTTATTTAAATGGTGAAGTCTACAGTGTATTTGTTTCAGTATTTACTATAAGAAACAATAAATAATTTTGTTTAGTAATTAACAAATAGGAGAAACGTAATCAGTGGTTGTAGTAAGAATTTGGGCATTCAAATTTTCACAGTAAATACCCCTCTTGGAAGAGAAAGACATCACCCATGGAAACATATAAATAGAAGTCATTTGGGAGCTTATTTGACACATCCAAGAGCACAAGTCATAGGAGAAGGAGGTTTGAGGCAGCCACAATCTAAGAACCGTAGTTGACATTAAGAAAGAGGTCTGCTTTGTTAGTTTTTGTAGCATCGAAGGTGTTCTAGTTTCAAAGCTTTGTGGAGAGGCTAAAACACATGAGTTCTCCATAACCCAAAAATCGTTTATGGAAATTCCACCTAGAAATGTCTCAATTAGATTATTAGCCTATTTTTAAATATTGCCTAAGTCTAAACTTAGGAAAAGTGGTTAATTAATCAGAATTAATTGATATAAGGTGTGAATAATCTAGAAACCCACACGGATCAACAGGGAATTAATATAGGCCCTTGATTAAGTTTTACTTTTGGCCATTGGAGTCCCAACAGAAGACTATAAGAAGTCGATAGGTAGATGGAGGACACACTTGACACACTTGAAGAGTTCAATTTTTCCTGAGAGCTAGCAATTTTCGAACGAGTTCGAGCTTCAGAAGGAAGCAGAGACAGAGAGGGGCAGATATAGTGAGACCAAAGGAAGCTTTCCATATATGGCGAGTGCATTTGTAGAGAGGCAGAGATAGCCACAACGAGACTAATGCAAGGGCTTCATAGAAGCCTCTAGTTGTAGTTCGATTTTTCTGGAGAGAAGTCGAGTTTCAGTTCCAGAGGCCAGGAAAGGGTTCCAAATGGCTAGAGAGATAGTTTCTCAGTTAGTGGAAAACAAGACGGCTACAGGAGCAGCCGATTCAGGCTGTGCTTGAGAAGGGACTGCACAAGGGTGACGCAAACCAGTTTTGATGACTCGCTTGGAGCTGCAGTCAAAAGCCCGTATTTACCTTTGGGTTGAGGAAAATTCCTCACTAGATTTTTGACAATATTTTTCTCTATAGGATAGCTAGATTCGACATCCAGTTGTACTCAGAATTTCTCACTACTGCATAATAATAAAAACTGTCAATTGCTACACCAAGTTCCTGCATTGTGTTTTTCCGGGTACTTTTGTCTAAAGATAATTGTATAAACGTTTTATGTGTATGTGCTAGTATTTTCTCAATTTCCAGCGCTATTATTTTCCGTAGTTTATTTGGGAAGGTTGCAGTGTGAATTATTTGGTATTTTCCGTAGCAGATAAATTGTTAAATTAATTAACAATTAGAAAAATAATTTCTAGTCCCTGCAATAGAATTTTAGACTTGACATTTTCACATGGTATCGAAGTAGCGTGACAGATCAGCTTGGAAGATCAAAAGAGCAAGAAGGAAAATTTCGCTGTTCAGAGGGTGTAGCATGCCAAAATTTTCTAGTGTTGCGCAGTACCTAGCTAGGTAGTTCGAATTGTTGGGCAGGGGTTCGATTTTCAGTGGCAATGTAGTAGAAAATTCAATTTGCTAAGAATAGTGATTCCGACCAGTAGAGGGAGCAACAACAACTCATATATTCACTGAGCAAATTTCTTGGTTGGACACAAAGGGTTTTGCAGCAGTTTGCAGTAGCAGAACAAACGTCAAGTAGAAGAGAAAAGCACGCACAACAGAGGGAAAATTTCTCTCAGAGAACTTCGATTTTGAGAGGTTCGTTTTTCAGGCTGCAGATTGGCAGTAGCTGTGAGCAATTTTTCTCACTCTAGGAGGGGGTGCGAATAACAGTTCTAGCAGCCAAGCATAGGGAAAGAGGGAGTTTCCAACAAATTTTTTTTTTAGAGATGGCCACAGTTGGGCTTAGTGATCAGGATAGGTTGGAGGGAGCCTCCAACTATGTCATCTGGAAGGCTAGGATGTCCTTCCTTTTGGATGAATATGGCTTGAAAGCCTATATAGATAATGTGGCAGTAATACCCTAGGATGTCGATCAGCTGAAGGAGTACAAAAGAGAAATGGAGAAGGCAAAGCAAATGATTTTGGATGGAGTCCGAGATCGTATAATCTCACATATATCTGGCAAGAACATGGCTAAGGAGATGTGGGATGGTCTTTCCCAGCTATATCAGAGTTCTTTCGAGCAACGGAAGATGCTCTAGGAGAAGTTGAGAAGTGTCGGGATGCAGAAGAGTGAAGGAATAGATCCCTTCCTCACTGGAATTTAAGAGGTCAGAGATCAGCTTGCAACTGTTGGGGAGGCACCCGAACCCACAAAGCTTGTACGATTGGCACTAAATAGTGTCTCAGAGGACTGGGAAATGTTTGTCCAAAGCATACTGGGCAGAGACACTTGGCCTGGATGGGACAAGATGTGGTCTGATCTATAGTAGGAGGAGTTGAGGCGGGCTCTACTGAAGAGAACCATCTGCGGTAGCAACAACAAGACTGTGAAGAGTGAGAAGGAAGAGGAGAATGTGGCCCTAGCGTCCTGTTACCCACCAGCTATGGGTAGTGTATATAGGAGAAATTTTTTCTCCTAGATTGTCCTCAATCGACAGACAATAACCCCTTTCGACCACCAGATAGCTCGATGTACCATTGTTTTTGCCACCTAAGCAAGCCATGTGTTCCCTTGCCCACTTGTTATGATTTCAGGTTTGAAGGTGGGCCTCCCTACCCTGAAGGTATGGATTTTCATTGGTATTGTTGAGTAATTTTCCTTGTCATGGGCACTTTTGGGCATGGATTGGTGGGGGGATTCGATGGAAAGAGTTGGCTAGGTTTGTACTCTTGTCTCCATTGCCCAATTCTGTGGTTAACCTCGTATCATAGTCCCATGTGTTGAAAAATCCAAGTTAATTGATTTCTCTTATTATGACATTATTTTGTGATGTTTCATTGTTAGTTTTTCCTTCTTTTGATTTATCTTTTCCTAACATCAAGACTAATGCCAAACAACAAATAGAAAAAGACACGAGATGTAAGAAAACAACTGGGAAAAACCCCACTCTAGGGGAAAACCTGGTCAAGAATTCTTCCTTTAGCAGATTCAAAACAAGGTGAGACGACCAAGACCCTCACAACCTAGACCAAAGACTCCCTACATGAAGTCATCCTTTTTTATTCTTTAGTTCTGAGTTTTGTGAGTAGTATTTCATTCTTCAGTCTATGCTCAATATATCTTACTTGCATCAATATGATCAACCTTGACAAGTTTCAGTGTTATACTTCGGTCCTCTATGTAATGACACCGTCTTGCAGTAGATTACATGCTTCGGTCCTGTAGAAGTAGCAACATAGTCTTGTATACAATTATCTCTCGGTTCTTGTGATTGTGGCCCAATCTTCAACTTTGTGATGCTATCCTAGTAATGATTCCATACTTCGATTTTGTGTTAGGCTTGTAGTCATACAACCTTCTTGTCTGACTTCCTTCCACTGAAATACATCGAACTCCCTCCCATCATATTTCACCGAATATGTGTCTCTTCACTGCCTATAGTTAATCGAAATTGCTTCTCTGCAACAGATTGAACCTTTTGCTAACCAAACTCAATTACAGAATTTGTTTTGAAGTCTTCTCTCTGTAATTACCGAACTTATGTCTCTGAGGTACACCAAACTTTATTTTTTTTTTCTATTGAGCAAAGGTTACACACATATATATAGTAGTTTCTCACTGAAATAAGCTGACATGAGACTATTTGGTGAGGCCGACTTGTTGAAAATTAATTTGAAGGCGGACTTGCAAGGAGACTTGATGGAGGAGTCTTTTGACCAAACAAAATTTGATTTTTGACTTAAATAAAAATCCTAAAGCCTACAATGGAGGCTTGACCTATGATAATTTATCCAAGCATGAAACCCATGCTTTAACAAGTCAATTTAATTAATAATAAAAAAATATTTTGCTTTCTTTTGACAAATATATTTCAATTTTGACTCATGTACAATTATGAAGACCGAACCTAGTTACATTGTTCAACCCCATGGGATCTCCTTTACTACCCATTAGCTTTAGGGTCGACACTACATTGTAAATCCAAAATTTGGTTACATGGTCCCACTTCCCACCATCACATACATTACCTGTTCCACTCATTTTATCCCTATTCGTATCTTTTCCCATCTAGGTCCACATGGGTCCACTGGGTCCACATAGATTTAACCTTCCCCTCCCCTTTTTCCACACCTTAGATCAGGCCTGGAATGATGCCCCGAAGGTTGATGCAGCTAAAAAGAGAAGAAAAAGTATAATTTGGCCACTTACGATAGGAAATGTACCACAAGATGGAAAACATGGTTGGGAGTCGGGACATACAAATTTAGCACATGGTAAAAAGCCAAACATGAGCTCCATCCCTTATCCATGGCTATCACCTTGGTTCCTATGGGTCCTAGACGAGGTCGCTCCATCATTAAGGAACACATGATTGTCCTAACCCCTGGTAGGCAATGAACCGCCTCATATTAAAGGGCTATCCACTATTATATACTACACATCTGTGAAAATTTCTAAATCTAACACATCAAAAATCACCACTACAATATTTGGTTTATTATCTCTTACTTGTTATTTACATTAACACGTTATTTAATAATATAAAAATCAAAATAAACACAATTGCAACATTCACACACATATAGATCAACAACTGAAATAAACTGAGACAACACAAGGGACACCGTTATTTTTG
The DNA here is from genome assembly GCA_000404065.3 of Pinus taeda. Lineage (NCBI taxonomy): Eukaryota > Viridiplantae > Streptophyta > Pinopsida > Pinales > Pinaceae > Pinus > Pinus taeda. The sequence continues at coordinate 142,499 of APFE030483912.1, read as the reverse complement.
GACAATCGTCCTCGGAAAAACCCAATTTGGGAAAACCGGTGTAGCATATAGAGGGTTTATATTATTAAGTAGGTTCTAAATACAACTAGGGTGCTAGAAATGGCTCACCCTTCAAAGAATATCCTTGGCAGCAATATATCTATTTGGAGACAGATATTCTGGTTGATCAACAACCAGATGAATAATCCTATGGTGACTCTGACTATTCCTTGTGCTGGATAGCGAAAGCTGCTCCATGCACTCTTTGGAACTGCATCACCCTCTCTGGTTCTGCATCAGCCAATCAACTCTCAGTCTATCCCACTAAATCACCTTAGTGCAACCTCCGAAGCCCTCTGTGTCTACTGCGTCAGCCTCTATGGCCTCTGCGTCAACTCCTTTGACCCTCTGCGTCCTTTGCGCTGGCCTCCCAAGCACATGTGTCAACCCTTGTTGCCTCTATGTCAGCCTTCCTAGGCTTTTCGCTACCTCTTTTGGTACTCTGTTACCTCTCTAATATGTATCCCTTGGCTTCCTGCTGAGCTGCCCCTCACTGCAACTGATAACTTGTTCGATTTCCTTAGCAAACCTCGCTCCAAAAAATCGAACAGACTGATCTCTCAAGTTTCTTGGTGTGTCTCCAATTAACACTCAAGTCTCCTCTTATACTTGTCTTATTAACGATTCAACGGCTGAGATTAAGTCCCTAATCAATGACTAAGATTAGATTTGGCTTGATCCTTGTCTCTTAGAACTTTCTCACCCATTTTATGTTAATACACATTAATATTTTAATTTTCCTAAATTTAGACTTAGGAACCCCATTAAAAATATTAATTATTTTAATATCTCTTCATCCGGGTGGAATTTCTCGAAACGATTTCTGGATCTTGGAAATCTCATGTGCCTTAGCCTCTCAACCAATTTTCATGGTTAGAGCACATGTGATGCTACCAAAATCAACACTCCCTCTTAGCGAGGAATGTGTTATAGTAATGCTTCACCACAGAAACATCACACTGATCCTCCGCATCGATACCTGTGTTGATGCTTGGCCTGCTGCCTCACATCCCCTGCACTGCTGCTTCCTGTACTGCTGCCCATGACATTGCCACTGCCACTGCTGCATCTGTACTACAACTCCCTCTCAACATGTTGCATCATACTGCCCATAGTACTGCCACTGCTAACTATTACACTGCAACTTAGTTACCAAAAGTAAGTAACTGACTTCACCCAATCACTGACATCCTTGTCAGTTTGGAAGCCTCGTGATGCTAAAGCTACCTCTTCTGCTATCCGGTGCTCCCTCTGTTGCCACTACGTTGTTGCAACCTCTTATGTGCCTCTCACACTGATGCAACCTCCACTGCGCTGCTATAGACTTCTGCACTCTAGCACTTCTTTGTCGCTCCATCACACCTTGCTCAACCCGACACCTGTCATCATGCTATTATCGTTAAGGGCTCCCGTAGCCTTATGTCATCCAAGAGTGTGGGCACCTCAAGGATCCTGCCCCTAACATGTAGTCCGCTTGAATACAACTTGATGTCTCCCCACCTCTTCTCTAGAGGCGTGTGAGCACTCATGGCACAATCATCATCAGTGACGACATCCTTCTCTGCCTTAGCTGGAGCTCCCTTTGAATCGGAAGCTTCTCCCTTACCTTTCTTCCTGGGGCACTGAGATGCATAATGTCCCAGCTCCCCACAGTTGAAGCACTTGGCCTTGGAGATGGCCTTCTTCTTTCTCTTCCCTTGCTGTTCCGCAGATGCTAGAGCCACATCCTCCTCCTCCTCTTTCTTGACTCGAACTCCCTTACCACTACTCGCTGCCTTGTTCATCCTCCTAATCTCTTCCTGTCGAAGAGCTGCCCATATCTCCTCCCAACTAGGAAGAGTCGCTCTGCCCAAGATGCTTTGGACAAACGTCTCCCAGTCCTCGAAGATTGCATTTAGGGCAGCTGCTTGACCATAAAATCTGGATCCGATGTAGACCCCACGGAAGTAAGCTGGTCCTAAATTTCTTACAACTTGAGGAGGAAGGGATCTATCTCCCCTCCCTTCTGCATCTGATATAACCTTAGTGGATTCGCCAATAGCATCTTCTGCTACACGGAAGAGCCCTAGTATAATGTGGTCAAGGTCTCCCAAATTTCTCTTGTTGTGTTCTTCTCAGCTAGTGTTATTTGGGAGCAGGAACGAAAGTGGGGAGTGGGAGCGAAAATGGGTGTGGGAGCGATAGTTTCAAAAGCTCCCAGTTTGGGATCAAATCCCAGAGTGTTTTTTATATTTTTATATTTTGATACATATATGTCAACAAAAACATGTAGAATTATGAATTAGATATAAAAAACACAAAAAAACATAGATTGAACCATATAACAACAATCATCTAGAAGTTATAATCTTCATCAACCACGTCTACAAGTTAGTAACATAGTAACATACAACGTATTGAGTCTTGTGATTCATCAATCTTAAAGTTTCAAGCTTTCAAAATTCAATATATAACATTTATCATCATTGATCACCACAGTTGTACTTGTAAGCTAAGTGTAACCATTACAACAAATAATATCTAACATGAAATGAAACGACTTTCAACTTTCATGAAGATCATATTCATAATACATTACTAATGAGTTATAATTGCCAACTTCATACTTAAATTGTCATATATTGTTTAAAAAAATATCATAATAAATATGAAAGAGTCAATAGTTATAAAAACTACTAGAAACTAGAAAAGACAAGTAAATCTATTATCTATTGCTTATGCTTGGGTTTCTTGCCAGCACAAGAAATGTCTAGTTTTTTAATCTTGTTGGAAAATCAAGATCTTTGTCATTAATATCACCCTCTAAGCATTAATATCCAGAGGTATCTTTTTCATTAGCTCTATATCTGTATAGGGATCTTTGTCATTAATATCACCCTCTAAGCATTAACATCAGATAGAAAAAGCATAGCATGATGTCAAGTCAAGATTTTGTTTGAGTGACGCTACATTTTTAGGAGGGTCATGATAGAGGAGTTCGACAACCAATGTCACTAACATCAAGGTACATAGAGGGATTGGTGCTCTTGATTAAATATGAGTTCCATACCCTGATACATGACAAAATTCAACGGAAACATTGCAATCTTGAAATCCAGAAAAACTGATAAGTCTGTTGGATTTTGAATGAAATCTAAAATTCTACTTTCTCCATATGAAATCCAATGAGGTCGGAACCACTCTCAAACATCCTGAGTCATTTCATGGTAATGTTAAAAATTTAAGTAAAATGATGAAAATGAAGATTAAGGAGAATGACACTTTTACTTTAAGAATTGAACATTACCATGAATCGCATATCAATATTAGGGCCATAGGCTTGATCATTAAGTTGCCCCACTCAAAACTTATTGTTTCTTTGAAAAAAAATTTCATTTGGAACATTACTGCAATTTTTTTCTCCAAAAAGGATAAACTTTCCCGAAAATGCCCCTGAAAAGGCAGGGAGCATTATTTTTTAGGGAGCGCGCTTCTGAAATTGCTCACGAGTCGCTCCCGCCCGGAGCGCGAATTGGGAGCGGGATCAACGGGGGGGGGGGGCGCTCCCCCGCAACACTGTTTCTAGCAATATGTGGTATGACATGATCCTTGACCCCGTCTAAAATCATGCATTTCGCCTTCACCTGGGCCTCCTCATACTTCTCATTGGCATTAGGGTCAACCAGGACAGCTACGGTTTTCAAGGCATAGTCCTTGATGCGATGTTTATCTAGGATTTCCATGATCCTGGCCTTCCAGATGACAAAGTTGGAAGCCCCGTCGAATCTGTCCTAATCCCTCAATCTGTTCACTGCCATCTCTGCTCCTAGACTCCCTCTAAGTCTCGACTTCCCTCCTGGAAATCCTCCTCTCAACTATCGAATCATTCCTCTCCAATCCCCCTTTGCTGCTGCAACTCGGATTTGGATTTCTTGGCTAGAAGTTCGTCGAGGTAGTGCCTCCCTCTACCTTGGTTTCGTTTCCTTAGACACTGTTATGCACAAACAGAAACAACGTCCCACTAACTTGTCAAATCACAATTTTCACACCTCCCTTAGCCCCGACAACTGAAGGACCTGAACCCTTCAGGCTCTGCGCAATCACGACTTGAGTTGAATCTGCTCCTCTTGGCCTCAGTGTCAATCCTTCCTGGTTGAGAAAGATGATCGGGCACTACGTAGGTCTAATCTGCCCCTCTGCCTCTGCGCTAGCCCTTTTCCTAGCTCAAACTGCTGAAGCAGGCGTTGCGTGAGCCTCTGTGCTGGCCCTTCTCCTGGTTCAAACTGTTGACGCAGGCTCTGTGTGAGCCTCTGCGTCACCCTCTTTGCACAACGTCACTTCTCCTCTTGCCTCTTCATCTCTGGAACAACGCTGTCTCTCAGGACAACTACTTCTGTTGCAAATTTTCAGATTTCTTTTACTGATGTCTTCAGTCGTACTATGATCTGCAATCAGTCTGATACCATGTGAAAATTTCTAAATCTAACACATCAGAAACTGCTACTACAATATCTGGTTTATTATCCCCTACTTTTTATTTACATTAACAAGTTATTTAATAATATAAACATCGAAATAAACACAATTACAGCCTTCACACACATACAGATCAACAACTGAAATAAGCTGAGACAACACAAGGGACACCATTATTTTTGGACAATCGTCCCCGAAAAAACCCAATTTGGGAAAATCGTTGCAACGTATAGAGGGTTTGTATTATTAAGCAGATTCTGAATACAACTAGGGTGCTAGAAATGGCTCACCCTTCAGAGAATATCCTTGGCAGGAATACCTCTATTCAGAGACAAATATTTCGGTTTATCAACAACCGGATGAACAATCCTACAGTGATTCTGGCTATTCCTTGTGCTAGAAAACGAAAGCTTCTCCACGCACTCTCTGGAGCTGCGTCACCCTCTTAGGGACTGCGTCACCCTCTCTGGTTCTACGTCATCCAATCAACTCTCAGTCTGTCCCACTGAATCACCTCAACACAGCCTTTGAAGCCCTCTGCATCTACTGCGTCAGCCTATATGGCCTTTGTGTAAGCTCCTTTGGCCCTCTATGTCCTCTGCGCTGGCTTCTAAAACCTCTATGTCAACCCTTGCTGCCTCTGCGTCAACCTTCCTAGGCTTTGCGCTGCCTCTTCCAACAATCTGCTGCCTCTCTAATATGTATTCCTCAGCCTCCTGTCGAGCTGCCCCTCACTGCAACTAATCACTTGTTCAATTTCCTTAGCAAACCTCACCCCAGAAAATTGAACTAACTGATCTCTCAAGTTTCTTGGTGTGTCTGCAACTGACCCTCAAGCTTTCTCTTATATTTTTCCTGTTGATGATTCAAAGACTGAGATTAAGTCTCTAATCAATGACTAAGATTAGATTTGGCTTGATCCTCGTCTCCTAAAACTTTCTCACCCATTTTTTTCCCCTAGGAAAAAGTCGTAATTTTATTCATAAATTGATAAAATTACATTTTGTAGATGCCAAAGGCATATGCAGATGGCTGAACCTGTAATGACAGGCAGCAAAAAATAGTAAAAATAGGTAGCAAAAATAACTATTCCTGTAAATCAGGAAAACATAGAGTAACAGTAAAAAATTGTATGCCAGCTGGCCTATACTTTCCTTCCTTTTTTCTTTTCGACCCGACGCCATCCTCCTGTGTCAGCAGTGGGTGAAATGATAGCTATCTGATTTTCCATTGTGTTCATTTGAGGTTCTTTGTCTGATTCTGAACCCTCTGAGCTGTGGGTTCTTTTTATGCCACTTACTTCCAGTTGTAACTCCTGATGTAGATCTGTGATGTTCGGCCCCGCATGAGTGGACAGGGTATTCGCTGCCTGTGTTTGTTCCTGTCCCTTTTGAGGGGCGAGTTCCGTCAGGTTCTCTGTGGGTTCTTCAATTATGTCCTCTTCTTCTATTGGATCTGTGTTCTGCCAGCCTTTGGGTTTTTTTGGTTGTTTCTTAGCTTTCCTGGGGTCCTTTCGGGCTAGTGGGCAGTGATTTTGTAGGTGCCCTGTCTGCAAACAAGTCCTGCATCGGAAAGCTGTATTTTCATAGTCAAGCTGCTGTATCCATTGAGTATTATTAAAGTTCAGCGTGATGTGGTCAGGTAGCCCTTCACTCAGATCCACTTCTACACATATTCTGGCAAATGTGAAGATTCCCCTGATAGCTCTTTCCTCATCCATTTTTAGGAATTTCCCTAGAGAGTTCCCAATGGCGATTAACACTTTGTGATGCCAAAAGTGGAGTGGGAGTCCATGTAGTCTCACCCAAACAGGCATTTTTGAAACTATCATTGTTGTAGCCTCAAATTCCGAGAACCAGAGGGTGGTGAAGAGGCCAGCACTGCCCCAGAACCAAGGGCCTTGATTGATAATGTTGTCTCTTTCCTGTTCTGTATTAAGTCTAACTATGAAAAACCCCTTAGGGCATAGGTAAATTTCACAGTTAGGTGACCAATTTGAGTAGATCCATTGATGCAGGGCATCTGATTTAGGCCAGAAGCCATTAAATCTACAAATAACTGCAGTATTAGATAAATCGGTATATATGTTATTTACCTCAGGCATAGCAATTTGTAGGGTAGGTGACTCTGGCTTTTGTTCAACAATATATGGGCCTGGCAGCTCTGTTGGTGGTACTGTTTTGCTTTCCATTTTTTTCCCCTTCACTGCATCCCGAAATGAGCTGTTGTGTTTTGAGCTGGAACCGCTGCTTCCACCACACAGACGCAGATTTAGGATGATGGTTGTGTCGTTGGTTATACCGTAGTGCTGGAGAGTTTGGCTATCCTGTAAACTGTACCCAGAATATATAAGGTTTTGATATTGAGTTGGGATTCCATTGTGCCCCTGGATCCGCTTCTTTAATTCGTGTACACTCGTCCCTTTACTGAGTCTTATGCAGGAATGTTTGCCCTCAATAGATTTAATGAAGATCTGGAGCAGATCTGTGTGGAGATGGTCCTGATTAACTGGTTTAGAAGCTAGATCTGACTGTATTATGGCTCCAGGGCTCTCTGATATCGGGATTGAGCCTCTTCTTCTTCTTCCACCTGGAGATGGTGGGGCGGTATTCTGTGCGGCCCCTGCTTGCACAGTCCATTCCGGCCATTCCAACGCAAACAGTGGGTGCGATATCAGGTGGGTTTGTGTTATCAGGTGCGGATCTGTATAACGAGTAAATTCCGACCACATCATTCCATACTTGCCCTTAATCTCGTTCAAAAGGCGCAGATCAAGGCCGGGTTGCACTACCAAATACGGATCTGGACAATGGCCATCAATTTCCTCCTGGCCATGACCTATTACAGGATGGGCAAGTATTTTATCGTGCAAATAACCCTTACTCAGTAAAAGAGAAAATGACCATAACCTGTGAACCGACGATTCTTCCTCAAAGTCTCGATTTATTGCAGGGGGTTTGTGTTCTTGCCCGCCGCAGTACCCGATCCGGGGCGGTGTATACAGTTCAAGCAGTTCCGCGTTCAACCTCCAGGTATTCGATGATGTCTCTGTCTCCTCGCAGCGCACTGTGACGGCAGCCCCCATGAAAACCCTAGCCATCCTTACCGCAGAGCAGTTTCTCCGCGATATTTTTTAATGTTATCTCTCTCTATGTCACTTTCTCACCCATTTTATATTAAAACACATTAATATTTTAATTTTCCTAAGTTTAGACTTAGGAACCCCATTAATTATATTAATTATTTTAATATCTCTTCATCTAGGTGGAATTTCTCCAAACGATTTTTGGGTCTTGGAGATCTCACGTGCCTTAGCCTCTCCACGAAATTTCATGGCTAGAACACATCCAATGCTACCAAAAATCAACGTCATGATCTCATCCCCTAGAGCCTCGAGTAGTTGTTAAGAAAAATCAATAAAAGGCAAAAGGCATATGAAGAAGGGTGGAAAAACAAAGGCAAGGGTAACTCATGTACCTCTATTTTCTCCCTCCTACACTCATATATGAAGGTGTGGGCTTCCCCTATTATAGCTACCCTTGTACCATGACATGTGGTCTAGATGATTCCCTCAATCCCCCACATTGTTCCATTACTATATCATGTGGCACCTACCACTTGTGGGATGTACCATAGACATGTCATCCCCTTTAAAGGTTGAAACCACCTAATAGGGTCCTTGATTAGCCCCCTTGTTGTGATTGGAGACGCTAGTACATGCCAAAGGCCAGTATGGAAGGGTATGCCACCATGAAGTGCCCCATTGATTCCATGACTTGTAACCTCTTTTACTTGATTATTCTTATTATTTGTTGTATTGGAGGGCAAGGGGACACATTGGATCTTATGCAGGATTGTAGATGGGTCTCCATTTAGGGCTTGGTCTCCCTATATGGGATCCTAGCCCTCCAAAGGGCTACATTAGCATTTGTAGGGTGAGCATTGAGAGCCATGGGCCTCCACCATAGTAGGGAGTACTTCATGGATCCCCAACACCACTCATTGATTGCTCGTGTGCCACCTTTTGGACGAGGATGATGCACTTGTTTCACCATGCCCATCTGACTCCACACTTGCACCTTACACCTTGTAGATGTTCCAGGAAAAAAAGAATGTCTCTTGCTATAGAGGGAGGGCTTATATCGTCATCCTGGCCTCAATAGATGTTCTACAGGAATTTTCGATCCACTTGGAGACCCATGAGGATGTCCTTGTGCCACCATACTCACTTGGGAGCACCACATGGATTTGCTTAGAAAACAAGGGCCCAAACCCCTTGTCCACTATTTTTGAGGTCCATTCTCACATCATGACACACTCAAGACTTCATCAGGCCTCCTCAAAGGCCTAATGACACATTATTTTGATTATTCTGACCTCTTGAGAGGCTTATTTTTCATGTTAAGGAGCTATCTGGTAGGCTTGTCACCAATTAGGGTGTTATTTTACACATTAGAGACACTTTTAGGGGTTTGTTAGGCTAATTAAACCCATTAAACTATTAGAGGCTCATATAAATACAAATAAGGCCTCATTTGTAACTCATTATCACTTGGATTGGATTGGTATCTCTTAAGAGATTTTTGCACTTTTTGCTGGGTAAACTTTTTGGAGCTTTCTTGATGCACTATGATGTTAGGATTTTCACTATTTTCTTTGGAGCTTCTTTCTAATATGAAGTTGATGAATGGATATACTCTTTCTCATGTAAGTCGAATTTTAATGCTATTCTTGTTATTTACTGGTTTATTGCATGTTATGGTTATCATTATTCTTGTATGGGTTAAAGTTAATGCGAAATTCTCATGGGAACCTTGAATAAGTTATTTAATGCATGTATTGTACTTGAAGAGAGTGGGTGAATGTTCCTAGAGACACCTAATAGGTTTTAAGTCTTGAAACTGCATCTATTTGGTAAATTTGAAGGATAAATCCCTATTGACCTAGTTGCTTCCCTTGGAGAGGCTAGCAAAGATTAATTAGGGCTCCTTAACACACAAAAAATCTCGATCTTAAAGAGCAGGGAGCCTCAACTGAGGTGACATTGGGCTATCTCTCCATTTGTTGCCCCTTGACCTAGTAGTTGCTCTATAGGATCTCCTCCTAGGACCCCTACTAGTTTGAGCGGTAACACATCCATGGGTACCAATTAGGGGGAGGGGGAAAAGAAGAAGAAGAAGGACCTGTCAAAGGTCAAGTGTTTCAGGTGTGGTGAGTTCAGTCACTATGGTACGCAACGTCCTCTCAATAAGGACAAGCAAAAGAAGCAGGACCAGGGGACAACGTCAACTGAGAGAGACAAATATTCCTCTAGGTTGGAGGAAGACTTCACTATGGTGGCAGCCATACCTCTAGGAGTGAGGTGGGGTGACTTGGAGTTGTAGTCCAGGACTGCAAAGATTGTGCAGGATCCTTGAGGTTTCCTCCTCATGGATCATTACCTTGCTATAGGGGCCCACAATATTCAGTAGCAGGATGAATCAGTAACAAAGATGCAGCCAGATTCCTGAGTGACAGTTGTAGACTAGTAGTAGTGAGATGCTGAGGAGTGCAGTTCGGTGTTGGCAACAGTGCACAGTGGCAGAGTCAGCAACAACGTAGATTCTTCGATGGATCGCGCAGTAGCTAGTAGCAGTTAGGACTCAGGAGATAGATGCATCATACTGAACATAGTTGATTCAGTATTTAGGATGCTTCTCAGTTGCAATAGTTATAGTTGCAGCAACAACAATTGAGAGGGAGTTGTAGTGAAGATGCAGGGTTGGCAGCAGTATGGCAGTGTCAGTAGTAGTACATATGCAACATCTGAGTTGTGCAGTGGTTGGGGGGCATAATATCCAGACATTAGTAGTGTGACAAAGGGTGGTACAAAGACGGGGTGTTATGGCAGAATGTGGAGCACTAGAGAGAACACCTTCCTCGCTAAGAGGGAGTGTCATTTTTTGTAGCATCGAAGGTGTTCTAGTCTCGAAACTTTGTGGAGAGGCTAAAACACATTAGTTCTACATATCCCATAAATTGTTTATGGAAATTCCACATAGAAATGTCTCAATTAGATTATTAGCCTATTTTTAAATATTTCCTAAGTCTAAACTTAGGAAAAGTGGTTAATTAATCAGAATTAATTGAGATAAGGTGTGAATCATCTAGAAACTCACACAGATCGATATGGAATTAATTTGGGCCCTTGATTAAGTTTAATCTTGGCCATTAGAGCCCCAATAGAAGATTATAAGAAGAATTCGATGGGTAGATGAAGGACAAACTTGAAGAGTTTGATTTTTCTAGAGAGTCTGTAGTTGCCGGAAGAATTCGAGCTTCAAAAGGAAGTAGAGACAGAGAGGGGCAGAGAAAGTGAGGCCAGAGGAAGCTTTCCATATCCAATGAGTGCATTTGTAGAGAGGAAAAGATAGCCACTACGAGGCTGACACAGAAGCCTCTAGAGGTAGTTCGATTTTGCTACAGAGAAGCCGAGTGTCAGTTCTAGAGGCCAAGAAAGGGTTCGAGAAGGCCAGAGAGAGTTTCTCAGCCAATGGTAGATAGGACAACTATAGGAGCAACTGATTCAGGTTGTGCATGTGAAGAGGCTGTGCAAGGGTGACGCAGGCTTGTGCAAACCAATTTGGATGGCTCACTTGGAGCTACAGTCAGAAGCCTAGATTTGCATGTGGGGTCAGGAAAATTCCTCACTAGATTTTTTCCAATATTTTCCTTTGTAGGATAGTCAGATACGACATCCAATTGTACTCAAAATTTATCACTACTACATAATAATAAAAACCCTCAGCTACTGCATCGATTTTCCCACAGTGTTTTTCCGGGGATGTTTTTCCAAAAATAACTATGTAAATTTTTATGTGTACAACTAGTATTTTCTCAGTTTCCAGTGCTATTATTTTCTGCAGTTTATTTGTGAAGGTTGCAGTGTGAATTATTTGGTATTTTCCATAACAGATAAATTGTTAAATTAATTAACAATTAGAAAATTAATTTCCAGTTTCTGTAATAGGATTTCAGACTTAAAATTTTCACATGGTTTTGGTCTTGTTTTCTTGTGACAGGTCTAGGTGTGAGGGCAGATATTGGCCATAGTCTAGGAGGACAATTTTGGATGTTTTTGGTGCTAGTTTATGGGTTGATATGAGCATTATTTTGTGAGTGATTCTTAGTTTCAACAGGCTGAGGTTCTATGTCTCCTTAGAAGAAGAGATGAGCTCCTTTGTAGTCTCAGAAATGAAGGCAAAAGCCCTAAAAAGTGGTTGCATTCAATGTCACCTAGTTCGGGTTCGTGTTCGAATTCGATAATGATTAAATTCAATTGGAATTCGAATTTTCTAATAAGATTCAGATGAGGTTTGCCATTAAATTCAAATATATATATATATATATATATATTATTCACATAATATTTTTTATAATTTATAATAAATAGGCGTTTCTTTTTTTTTTTAAAGGCATTCCATGGTTCACGATCAGAGTGGCCTACGTCCTTGGCAATAATTCACCAGTCCACTGAGGCACCTATTATCGGGCCACCCCAGGGCGTCAGGAGATTGACTCATGGCCTTCCAATAGCAAGTTCTTAGCAACGAGGACTCGACCAAGTGAGCTATCCCTTGGGCTATTTCTTAAACTTTATATATATAATTAATAAGATTAATTTTATATATAACTTAGTATATTTCAAAGTATGATTTTTTAATTATTATAAAATATATTGTATAATCAAATTAAAAAGTGATCAATTAAATTAAATTAAATTTATAATTGGTTATAATATTAACATATTTCTTTTCTTTAATATATATATAAAACAACAAATTATAAATCTATCTTAATGTGATTCAAATTACAAAGAATAAAACGTATTGCGTAATCTACGAAAGCGTCATTCCTACAAAGTTGGCTAGTCCTATTTTCCATCTTAAGTGGGATAAAAGTTTTGTAATTGATTCTATTTTCAAAGTTTTGTAGCTGATTGTTTTTTTTGATGGTTGGAATATGTAGATATATATACTTTCTGGTCTTGCATATTTAAATTTATACTGCATATAAGGTGAACTATACTTGCCCCACCTGATTGTAGCATGATTCCATGATAAATAAACAGTTTCTATAGAATTTAAGTAAATGTAAAACAATCATTTGATAGCATATGATTTTCATGCAAGGAGTGCCGCGAGTCAGAAACAAGGGGAAGGCCCCTTGCAAGTTACACACATTTTACATACAATTGTTGGCTTTTGGAGACATTGTAGCCCTCATATTGGAATTATGTGCATGTTTTCGTTACAATGGACACTGATAAAATTTAAATGATCCTATTGATTGTCATAGAAACCCTTCATCCGCACACCTGAGAGCCCAAACCGATTTAATAGAGTAAATTAAATTTGATCTTCAAAACTAAAACAATGTGGACCTTGCAACATAAGGTAGAAGGTAGACGAAAAAGAAAATATGAGCCGAACATTATCGAAGCCTACTCAAATTTGACCCGAATTTCAAAATATATTTGGGGTTTAGCGAATTTCGAACCTCAAGGTTAAAATTTGGTGAACCCTGTGACATTGGCTACATTGAGGGCCAAGCAGTGATAAGGGTTAGTGCAAATAGAGGTTCTTTGGAGAAGGAAGAGCGTGGGTTTTGAGGTCGTGTTGGTAGGTTGTAGCAGCTGCTACATCAAACCCTAACTAGGGCCAAAAGTGCAGAAATGAAGTGGAGCACCAGCCTAGAATAATTGGTGCATAAAAGGTATGAAGACTCTCCTCCATGGTTGATGTTGTTTTCTAGGGATGTGGTTGTTCCTAAAGGAGACGGAACAACGGTTTTGTTAACATTGTTGTTGGGAGTTTGAAGGCTATTGGCGAGTAGCAAGGAGGTGCCCAATGAGGCCCTGTGTACAATCTCCTTAACGACAAAGAGAGTTGTTAGGAGAGGCAGATTTGTTGATGCTCAAGACTAATCTTTGGAGGACAAAAGGAGGTCAAATGGAGTAGTTTCACTAGCCCAAGTTCATTATTGAAGAAGGGCATTTGACAGTGATAGGTGGCAACCCTCCTGCCTTAAGTTTGTCTTCATTGGGCAGCATAGGAAGACAATAGTGGGAAGAAAGTACCTAAGAGTTGTGTCCTTGAAGGACTAAGGAGAAACGAGTGGGAAAGAAGTCCCAAAGGTGTTGACTTCTTAAAGGAGAAAGGAGCAGCAAGTGGGTAGAGATGTGAAGACCCAAGGTGTTGAATCATTGATGGACGAATGATCAGCTAGAGGATAGATTGGAGTCGTCTTCGGTGACCTAAAGGACAATAGAGGCAAAGTTGTGTTGCTACAAATCGGGAGCTAAAGGACTAGGTAGATGCATTCAAGGTATGACCAAGGCAGCTAGTTGTGAGGAGCTCTACATCAATTGGACGGTTAGTGTATCTTGCAGGGGTAGATTGGTTGTCGAAGGAGTAACACCACACCCTACTTTGTATCCTATATCAGTGGATGTATGAGGGCCATTATCCCTCGTACAGGAGCCCTAGACAATTGTATTATAGTTTGTTAATATAACGAAGTTGGGTTGTTAAATTTGTAAAAAAGTTGTATATTTTGTGCACATGTTGATTTACTATTGTTTATATTCTATTGTGCAAAGTAGTTTGTTGTGGTATTTGGATTGGTAGTGTTAGTGTTTATAAGACCCTAACCTAGATTCTCCATTACCACGGAAAATCAACACTCTCTCGTGATGATGGTGGGCCTTATGTGCTGACTGGGGGAACACCTTCTTCCTAATTAGTAATTCTTGTCCCCTACATCCTTATCCTATGGACTACGACTAGTGCCCGTGATTGCTGTCACAACTCACAGACTCCGATCAATACCACAAACTCTAAATTGGCTGCTACAGCCCTTGCATATGCATTCCCCTGTCTGATTTGTTCATGATCTACCCAATCATGTAGATCCTGAGCTTGCTTCATCATCTTTTTGTGACACTGGGTGTCCCATTGGCCAATATCAGATCGCAGTGGCCCCATTAGAGCCTGCAATTGGTCTCCCGGTCCTGCCTTGCGCTAGAGTTGGATGCGGCTTGTCCTCCAGAAATTGGAAACACTTAATTCGATCCACGATCTCAGTGATTTCCACCACTATCTCACCCTTTTGATAAATTCACCTCACCAAATAATGCGCTCAGTTACTCTACGAATGATTGAGCTCAAAAACTAGACATTGTGCACTCCTTCTGGCCTACAATTTATACTTCACGCACAACTAGTTTCTCATACTATGCTTTTCATATAGATCCATGATGTTTGCTCCAGATGATACAATATTAATGCCACAACTCAATTAGATCTCACTTGATTCAACACAGGGAGACACATGTCCTTGTGCAATGATCATACTATCTCTATACTCACTTGATCTATTGATATACTCGATCATACTCATACTTCAATCCTCAAGATCTACATACTACATCTGATCTATAGATTGAGCTCCTTCTGAGACTATGAAATTGCGGCCTTGTCCCATGTTTCCTTGCATGCACACCCCGTTACATATCATACGTATACTTAGCGTCTCCTCCTTAGCACACTCGTGTTGCTTGAGTGTGTTGACAACCCTGATCTCAGCTCATAATTTACCGTGCAGTATCTCCTTCAGGTCCTCGAGTTGTCTGGGCTCTCTAAAAAAATTTGAACTTGGCCTCACAAAGGAGATATACTCAACCTCTTTGATCCACACCATTGATTTTGACCATTGCCAATCTCCAGTGTCAACCCAACTATACAATAAATTTGGCCTCTATAAAAATAATAATTTAGCCCCTGTATAAGAAATTCAGTTGCCTCAAACACTAATGAATTTACCCTTTAAACCCTCAGGTTGATAGGAAAATCAACTTTGATACAACTGTGATATCCCTTTTTAATGTTTTCCTTAAAACATTAGATATTTAGTTTCAACAAACTATTCACCCAAAAACATCATAAAAATTTCACCCATATAATAAAAATTGCTAGTAAATAATGCGAAACCCAAAATTAAATACAGTGCTTCTACTCATGAAATTTTAGAAAATAGTACAAATTGTGAATAACACAAGACATATGCAACAAAATTAAGAAATAATGTTAACTAGAATATGATATTACATGCCAATTCTAGATCAAAAGTTCAAAACCTATTACAACTCCGACAAATATCGAAATGGCTAACCATAGCTAAGGTAATGGCCTTCAAAATAACTATTGCAATTTTGATTTTGGCCTCCCACGACTATAACTGGAAATCTGGAAATAAAGCCCAAATTGGAGATCTAGGTGATCCCCCCTCTAATCTGTAGATCTTCTCACCAACTTATGACAATGAAACTCTGGAGATTTATGAATGAAATCTACACAATAGTGAGTTGGGGTTTCATCCAACACCAAGTGTTGTTGCCTAAAATGTACACATAAATGTGGGAAAAGTTTCCAAACCCATAAGGTGAAATCTTTATAGCACAACGCTCAGAGCAGTGGTTGTCACATATTCCCTAGTCACTCATTTTAAGCTCTTCTAAGTAAGCTAAGGGGGTAGTCCCTAAAGATGACGAAGAAAGGAAAACTTGTTGGAAACAACAAGTTCTAGGAGACTAAGGGAAAAGAAATTACTTCTCTTGGAAACTTGAATTGAGAATGATTTAGCAAGTGTGAGAATTAATGAATGATGTGTATGTCAAAATATACATTCAATTAAGATAAACAAATAGAGACCATTTTCTTTAAATAATGCTCGAATAAGAATGAAACGCTTGGAAAAGATGATATTTACAAGTTACAAGATAGGAAATGCTACAAGAAAGAACGTTAGTACAAGAGATTATATCAATTGGAAATATGAGCAATGAAAATTAAATACAACTTGCAAGAAAAGATAATTTGTACCTCAAAGAAAGATGCTCAATAATGATATAGCATTCAAGATATGATAAGCATGAAATTAACAAGTACAAGAATGTAAGGAAGGCTTGCAAGTAAATAACCTAGCCCCTAATTCTAGTTACAATAACCAAATGAAAATGCAAGATGAATATGAGATCTAACTGTGTGATATGCAAGATCTTGGTAAATTTTAATTAAGATGCCTAATCTAAGGTGAAAGCCTTCTCCTCAATTTGTTGAAATTTCTAAGTCTAACACGTCAGAAATTCTTTCTGCCTTATCATGCTTACTTCACCTACTTGCTTATTTCTTTAACAAGTTATTTAACCATATAAACACTGAAAATAAACACAAATGCAGTCTCAACTCATACACAGATCATCAACTGAAAATAACAAACAAACACGCAAGGGACACCGTTATTTTTGGACAATTGTCCCTGGAAAAACCCAACTTGGGAAAACCGGTGAAGCAGTTCTGAGGGTTTAAGAAACTTTCTTGAGTACAACTAGGGGGCCAAACTAGCTCACCCTCCAAAGAAATCTATCTGGCAATACCTCTCTTCGGAAGAAGATATTCAACAAGTTTGCTCTACGAAAATATCTCCAATGCTTCTTTGAGGCTCTGCGTCAGACCTCCTGGTCTCTGCATCACTTTGAAACCCCCTTTGTTAGCCTTCTGCTGCTCTGCGCTGGCTCTTTAGCCTTCTGCGTCACCCACGCAGGCCCTGCTAGTGTCTGCGTATCCTCCTTAATCTTTGCGTTGGTTCTTCGGCACTATTTTTGACTCACTCCTATGCACTCACTGCCCCTAGCTGCAACTCAGATCACTTGTTTGAATTTTCTTAGCAACCCCACTCTAGAAATTCAAACTGATTGATCAATCTTGGTGTGTCTCCAACTGACCCTCAAGCCTCCTCTTATACTTTCCCTGTTGAGTCTTCAACGACCGAGACTAAGTCTCTAATCAACGACTAATCTTATATTTGGCTTGATCCATGTCATTTAGAACATTGTCACCCAGTTTTATATTAATGCCCATTAATATTTTTATTTTCCTTAGTTTATACTTAGGAACCCATTAAAAATATTAATTATTTTAATATCTCTCTAACTAGGTGGAATTTTCTCAAACCGTTTCTGGGTCTTTGATATCTCATGTGCTTTAGCCTCTCCACCAATTTTCATTTCTAGATCACATCCGATGCTACCCCAAATAAACACTCCCTCTTAGCGAGGAATATGCTCTAATAATGCTCCACTACAGAACATCAACCTGATCATCCGGCACCAGTACCTGTGCTAATGCTTGGCTTGTTGCCCAACATCCACTACACCACTGCCTCCTGTATTGCTGCCCATGGCTTTGCCACTGCCACTGCTACATCTGTACTACAACTCCCTCTGTGTCTGTGTTGTTGCTGGTCCTTCCTCCCAACACTGCATCTGCACTACAACTCTCTCTCATCATGTTGCATCATGCTGCCCATAGCACTACCACTGCGAATTTTTGCACTACAACTCAGTTATTGAGAAGTAACTAATCTACCCAACTACTGACATCCTTGTCAGGCTAGAAGCCTCTTTATGCTGAAGCTCCCTCTGCTGCTATCCTGTGCTCCTTCTGTTGCCTTTGTGTTGCTGCAACACCTCTATGCCTCTCGCACTGTTGCAGCCACCTCTATGCCTTACTGCATTGCTGCAACTATCTATGTGCCTCTCGCATTGTTGTAACCCCCACTTTGCTACCACAAACCACTGCACTCTAGCATTGCCTTGTCGCTCCATCCGCATTTTGCTTCTACCGACATTATCAGCCTCCTACTGTCTCTCGAGGCTCTCGTAGCCAGATATGATCCAAGAGTTTGGTTACCTCAAGGATCTTGCCCCACATCTTCTGTAGTCCTCCTGACTACAACTTGATGTCTCCCCACCTCTTCTCTAGAGGTGCATGAGCAATCATGGCACAGTCGTCATCCGTCTCAACTTCTTTCTTTGCCTTAGCTGGAGCTGCCTTGGAGTTAGAAGCCTCTCCCTTATTCTTCTTCTTGGGACACTGGGTTGCATAATGACCCAACTCCCCACAATGGAAGCATTTCACCTTGAATATGTCCTTCTTCCTCTTCCCCTGCTATCCCGCAGATGTCGGAGCCGCATCCTCCTCCTCTTTCTTGATTCGACCTCCTTTGCTGCTACTTCTCGCCTTGGTTGGCCATATGATCTCTTCTTGGCGAAGAGTTGCCCACATCTCTTCCCATCCTAGAAGAGTAGATCTGTCCAAAATGCTTTGGACAAATGTCTCCTAATCCTCGGAGACTACATTCAGGGCAGTCCTCACCATGAACTCCTAATTGGGCGTGGCCCCTATGGAAGTAAGTTGGTCCCAAATCTCTTGCAACCTGTTGAGGTATAGATCTATGTGCTCCTCCTTCTGCATCTGATATGACCGCAGCTGATTCTCCTGTAGCATCTTCCTTTGCACGGAAGTGCCTTGATACAATGTCATCAAGGTATCCCACATCTTTTTTTTCGTATTCTTATCAGCAATATGTTGTACTACATGATCCTTGACCCCATCAAGGATTATGCACTTGGCCTTGGCTATTGCATCCTCCTACCTTTCATTATCAACTAGGTCGACTGGGATAGCCATGGTTCTCAAGACGAAGCCCTTGATGCGATGTCTATCCAGAATAGACAGGATCCTGGCCTTCCAGATGACAAAGTTGGAGGCCCCGTCCAACCTGTCCTGATCCTCAGTTCGTTCATTGCCATCTCTACTCTTCTACTGGACTCCCTCTAAGTCTTGACTTCCCTTCTAGAATTCCTCTCCTAGATCCCTCTGAGTCTCAATTTCCCTACTAGAAATCTTGCTGCCAACAGTTGAATTGTTCCTCTCCGATCCTCTTTGCACCGGCAACACGGATCTAGATTTCTTGGCTAGAAATTCACCTAGGCAACGACTTCCTCTACCTTGGTTCTATCCCGTTAGGTATTTTTTTGCTTCGACAACAACAATACCCCACCAGCTTGCCATCCCACAATCTTCCCACAGCTCCCTAGGCCTCGACCGCTGAAGAAATTGAGCCTCTTAGCTCTTCACAATCCCGGCAAGGCTGAATCGCACCTTTGGCCAACTACGTCACTCCTACCTGGCTGAGTAGGATGTCGTGGCTCTTCGTGAGCCTTTTCTGCCTCTCACTACCTCTACGCTGGCCCTCTCTCTGGCTTGAAATGATGACGCAGGTCCTTTGTGTCACTCCTCTGTTGTTTTCTACTTATTAGGAACAACTCTGTCTCTCGGGACAACTGTTTCTGCTACAAATTTTCTGATTTAGTTGGTGCCTTCAGTTCTCTTGTGATATGCAACGCTTTGATACCATGTTGAAATCTCCAAGTCTAACATGTCAGAAATTCTTCCTGCATTATCTGATTTATTTCACCTACTTGTTTATTTCTTTAACAAGTTATTTAACCATATAAATACTGAAAATAAACACAAATGCAGTGTCAACTCATCCATAGATCATCAACTGAAAATAACAGACAAACACGTAAGGGACACCGTTATTTTTGGACAATCATCCCCAAAAAAACCCAACTTGGGAAAACCGATGTAGCAGTTCGGAGTGTTTTATTATTAAGCAGCTTTCTTAAGTACAACTAGGGTGCCAAACTGGCTCACCCTACAGAGAAATCTATCTGGTAGTAATACCTCTCTTCAGAAGCGGATATTCAACAAGTTTTCTCCATGAAAATCTCTCTAATGCTTCGTTGAGGCTTTGTATCAGCCCTCCTGGCCTGTGCGTCACTCTGAAACCCCCTGCGTCAGCCTTCTGCTGCTTTGCACTGGCTGTCTGACCTTCCGCGTCACCCAAGCAGGCCCTGCTAGCCTCTGCATAGCCTCCTTAATCTCTGCGCTAGTTCATCAACACTATCTATGCCTCTCTGCTATGCACTCACTACCCCTTGTTGCAACTCAGATCACTTGTTCGAATTTTTCCAGCAACCTCACTCCAGAAAATCGAACTGACTGATCAATCTTGGTGTCTCCAACTGACCCTCAAGCCTCCTCTTATACTTTTCCCGTCGAGTCTTCAACGACCGAGATTAAGTCTCTAATCAACGACTAAGATTAGATTTGGCTTGATCCATGTCATTTAGAACATTCTCACCCAGTTTTATATTAATACCCATTAATATTTTTATTTTCCTAAGTTTAGACTAGGAACCCATTAAAAATATTAATTATTTTAATATCTCTCTAACCGGGTGGAGTTTACCCAAAACCATTTATAGGTCTTGGAGATCTCATGTGCTTTAGCCTCTCCACCAATTTTGATGGCTAGAGCACATCCGATGCTACCCCAAATCAGCACAATTGTCAGAAAATAGCCTTAAACAAGGTTGTACAAAGAAGTGTGGGCGAAAGAGGCTAAGGCCTCATTAACGATACCTACCTAGGACTTCTAATGACCCAAGTGCCTCTGTTCCTATAAGAGATTGCTCACAAGAGAATTGCAAGGTCATCTGTTTTAACCATTGAGTAAGCATATAACACTTAGATTGAAAAATGGAGAAAGTGATCCAAAAACTTTGTATACAACCAAGCTTATGCTTGGAGGTAGATTTTAAGGATGCAAAATCTAACTCTAGGAGGTAAATGCAAGATATCAAATTCCAATGCTTCAATGAGGTACAATAACAAATTGCTTCAGAAGGAGAAATTTTTAAGGTATATTATGATAACACTTCAATCCCAAAATCACAAGACCAATGAATTGCTCAATGAAACAAAGTGTTAAAGAAAGTGCCAATTAAGGAAATAATGCAAGTGCTCTTAGTTTAAGGATTTCTCTTATGTGAGATGAATTTTGATTATCACTTCACTTATGATGCTCTTTATGAGATCAATAAAGCGAATATAAGTTAGATAAGCACAAGTAATTACTTTAGAATATTGCTAATTAGTAATTTAGAGATATGTTATTCAAATCTAAAAACAAATGAGACGAGACAAGAGTTACTCAATTGCAACATAGACCAAATAGCTAATCAAACTATAATAGCAACAAGGTTATATCCACAATGTTCCACCAACACTCCATTTCGGGGAGACGCACAGGGGGGACGTGTGGGAGTATCCTCAAATTTTAGGGAAATTTTGGGGGTGTGGGGAGACATCGATATATATAAAATTCAAGTTCATATTCATTGTTCACTATTCAATAATGAAAGCATAAAAAATATTAAATAGACAATTGAATCATTGATCCATCCTCATGATTCATTTTGATACATACGTCATTCATGAATCATATGACATACTCAAGTCTCATTATTGAATTATTCATACATACCTTGAGATTAAATAAAAAAAAATTAAAAATCAATAATGAAATATTCAAATACATTATTTGATTTTTAATTTTTAATTTGGGTCTTATTAGAGAAATTTAAAGGGGGACACCCAGAAACACTCTTTTTGAAGGGGGAAGCCCAAATGCACCCTTTTTGGGGAGTCTAGACTCCCACATTGTAAAGGGACGCCCAAACGCACCCTTTTTGGGGAGTCTAGACTCCCACACTAGGGAAATGCACCCCCTTGGGTCTCCTCGAGACTCCCCAAAAAGGGTCTGTGGGGAAACGCACCCCCCAAGAGACTCCCCGTCCCGGGTGCAAGGGGTGCGTGCACCCAACCCTGGGGGATGCATCCCCGTGGAACACTGTATATCCAACAATGAAGCAATGCAAAAGATTAGATCTTGAGTGCAATAAACACAAAACTAACTATGACAGTTAGATCTAGATCTAGCTAACCAATGCACGAAAAGAAAAGTTAGTCACTACTACATGAAACTCTTCTGAGGAAGGAGACAGGGATATCATGAGGAAAATCCCAAGCTCCCTCAAGAAAATGATGCCTTTTATTATTAGATTTTACAAAGATAAGGAAGTCCCTCTTAGACAGTGAGAAGGACTCTTTTAACCTTGAGGAGACTTGCAATGAATAGAATGATTTTTACAACAACAATTTCTCTTTCTGATATAACGCAAATCCACTCAAAATTTAGCTTGAAACCCTGCAATGATGATGGATTAAACCTTCACAAGCTTACTTCCTTCAACAAAAGAAGAATGACTGTTCAGAATAGCTCTCAGCCGAAGAGAACAAAGACCACTGAAAATTTCTGAAATGTCGAGCTTTGAAATGTGTAAAGAATTTCTGCAATGCAATGAAAACTTCTCCTGTAGAAAGCACAAGATTAACGCAAAAAAAAAAGAAAAAAATATAATACCAGTGATGAGAATGTACTTGGCTTAGGGGAAAAATAGGTCTGGATATGCTCATGGCCTAGCATAAATTAACCCGAAATTTGATTAAAATTTAATCTTAAATTTTATTAAAAATTATAGGTGAAGGCGCTTAAGGCTTAGGGCTCAGAGTTTCGCGGCAGACCCTCCTTCAATCAGACTTTCGTACTGGTGGAAAGATACCCTTTGGAGCTCACGACCTTCAGGAAAAAGGTGAAGGATCAATGCGGCTTCTTCAAGATTTTGCAGTTGAACAACAATACTTCAAAATGGATCCCTCAACTCAGAATGATGAACTCTAAAAATCGTCCAAAATTGGTTTGGGTCTTTGCAATATAATGAGGGGTTAGATCACTCTTTTGCCCAAAACTTTTTAATGAAACCCCTCCCAAAATGATGTTATATCTCTGCAAAAAAAACTACAAAGGTTTAATAGGTTAATTGATAGAAGAAGAACAAGCCGTTCACTTAAATATTTTACAATGAATCAAGGGGGTATTTAAATAATGATTTGCCTCCCGAAAATTTTGATGAAAACCATCTTCAAATATGGTGATTTATCGCTGCAATACAAGGCAAGGGTTAATGTAATAAGTTTTTAATTGATTTCAAACTAAAATTCTTTGCGGCCTGCTAAATAAATTCAACAAAGATCCCTGCAGCCAAGCTATAAAATTTGCAACAATAGCAGGGTTGTCAAGTATTGAATTTTCTCCAAGAAAAACGATGAAAATCGTTTTCAAAAATGGTAATTTACTCTGCAGAAAGAAACAGGGTTACAGCAAAATGATTTTCAATAGAAATAAAACCCTGTGGCTAAGATGATCTGAGATTAAAAATTGCTTAGGGCTTAAAAATTGTCTTCATTTTTTTTTGAAACCACAAGACAATAGTACATATCCAAGTCTCTTTGCCTATGGAGGCTAGGAGGAGCCTACGGCTTTACCAAAATTATTCCACATCTACAAAATGAAAACCCAAGTAAAAAACCATGGAGAAATTTTGTAAAATATTTTATAATAACTAACCCTTAACAAAATGTGATTTTGAAGCAAAGGGAAAGCTTTAAAATACCTGAGGCCTGCCCCAAAAAATTTGCAATTAAATTTCCCAAGCTACAATAAAAATTTAAAATATTTTAATCCCTTTAAAAATTTCGATTTAGAAGCAAAAAATCCTCTTCTCTTCCTTGCGGCCTTCAGAAAGAAGGTTTGAAATGACCTTTCAAGAAATTAGCTACAGCCCCCAAAAACTCTAGCCCTTTAGCCAAGGAGGTGATTTGGCTTAAAAGAATATTTTCTTTTTCAAGTCTTAGGTGAATCCACCTACAAACACTTATCAGAAAATCAAGCCTAAATCTTTCTTCAAACCCTTGTCTTCAGATCTGCAATAAAAGTGTGAAGAAACCCAAACAAATATATAAAAGATATATACAAAAGCTAGGTCTATTTACAAGATATATATACAAAAATATTTACAATTAATTTACGAGTGCTGATCTAGAGGGTATGACGACACTTCTGCCCTTAGATCAGTTAATAGGATATTCAAATAGCAGATAGATTAATCGAAGTGCTTTAAAATAAGTGAAAGATTCAAATTGAAATGGATGATCTTTGTAGGGCAAAAGGCAAGAAACTCCCTTCAAAGCGTCTTATGATGAGCCCTTGAGAAGTCCCACTATGGGTTCTTAGTTGTTATGTGGCAAGGAGATGGAGTTCCAAACAAGGATTACTCCAAATGCTCGATATCTGATCACATATGATTTTCTACACAATCTCAAAAGATATTGTTAGTTTCAACTTTCAATAGGGATTGGATGGCACAACAAAAATGAAGTCTAGTGCCCAGGCAAGGATCCACTAGATCCATCTAATCAAATGTGTTTCCCCAATCCAAATATAGGTGGCAAACAAGTGATCAATAAATCCAATAGGTTAATGAAACAACAAATTTAAACTTCAAATTCAAGCACAAATCATTAAAATAATTTTACTATGACAAGCTCATGACATACACCATAGCTTTGCCCCAAAGACTATTGCTATTATTAATTTGAGAAAATATTGCAGAGCTTCCCCAGCCAATTACACCATCCAAAGTTGTCTACAATGAGGAGCCTTAGGCCCAATTTATAAAAAAACGAGAGATCTAAATCCCCCTCCAAGTGGAAAACGGTTAGGTCCAAGGAAGTGCACAAATTTGACTTGATCCCAGAGAATAACAACTAGTTGATGCTTGATCCATGCCAATATTTAATATTGACCCTTGATCTGGAAGAAGAAATTCAAATTTGTTGAAGAGGGCTTTGATCTTGGTCCAAAAAATATTTTTTCCAAATTTTTCTCCTTGAAAAATCCCCCTTCAGTTAACCACCATGCTCCAAAAGTTCGATTTTCCTCAAAAAATCAAATTTTTAACTTGATGGAGGGTCACAAAATATTTTCTTTAAATTTTCCTCCTCAAAATCCCCTCATTCAGTTTAACTGCTTGAACCAAAAATTTCGATTTTCCTTGAGAAATTATTTTTTCTCGCTTGATGAATTTTTTGTGGGATTTTTCGATCTTGGAAATGAGTCCTTCAAATCTAACCTTCCTCGAGGAAGTCAATCTTCTCAAAAATTAATTTTTCCACTTGCAAAGAATTTATATTTTCTCTCATTTTAATTTTTTGACCATTTTCTGGGTAATTATTTAGGCATTTTTTGCCGAAAAAACAAAATTAAAGATAATTTGAGGGGATAGACATAATTTCAACCCTCAAATAGTGTTTAAATAGAAATTTGAGGTGTAGAGGTTCTAATTATGAGTACTCATACCGCCATCAACTTCTATAGACATTACATTTTATATTTTACATCAAAATAATTATTAAAATCCTGACCAGTGGGAAATTTAATAATTAAAATTAGACACTAGATTCAGTGTTGCACGAAGCGCCCCCCCCCGGTTCCAAGCCCCGAAGCGCGTCCCGTACGGAAGCGCCTAGGAAGCTTGGCCGGAAGCGGCACTTCCGAATTCGGAAGCACCGCTTCGGCATTTTTAGACGCTTCCTGGAAATTTGGAAGCGTTGTACGGAAGCGTCGCTTCCGAAGCGCGCTTCGTACGGCGCTTCGGGTGTCGAAAGCATGGCGCTTCGGAGGAGGAAGCATACGCTTCCCGGACGCTTCCGTACGCTTCCATAAAAGCTTCCGGAAAAGCGTTTAGAAAATCGTTTTTTTTTTCAATTTTTTTTTAAATTTTAGGTGAGTTTGCTTGGTTGGGGTGGGTCCACCTTGGGTTAGGGTGACGAATGAAGGCAAAAAAAATATATAAATATAGCAGATGCTCCCTCATGGTAATGTTAAATTCTTAAAGTAAAAGGATGAAAATGAAAAATATTTCATCCTTTTACTT